>CAUYRH010026266.1:0-20606 GCA_963574655.1 Perodicticus potto
AACCTGATCCAGCTCCATCCATGTAACTATGAAAGAAGAAAAGTCACCATCTTTCTTTAAGGCTGCATAATATTCCATGGTATACATGTACCACAGTTTATTAATCCATTCGTGTGCCGATGGGCACTTGGGCTTCTTCCATGACTTAGCAAATATGAATTGGGCTGCAATAAAATATCTCCGATAGTATCTGAAGCCCGCACACAGTACCCCAAGATTGAATTATTGTACACAGCTATGATTCAATAAAAAAACTTATAAAAAAAAAAAAAGAATCTTTAAAATTGAGCTGCGCCTGTGGCTCAAGGAGTAGGGTGCCATTCCCATATGCTGGCAGTGGCAGGGTCAAATCGGGGGCCCCCGCGAGCAAAATTGCAAAAAAAAAAAAAAAATCTTTAGAGTCACCTATAACCTATAAGCTCCCCCACCTGGAAGAGTCCTGACTTTTGGGGCCAAACCAATGATGTATGTTTTCCACCTATTGATTTACGACCTCACCTGTAATTCTTGTCTCCCTAAAAGGTATAAAACTAAACTGTAACCCCCACCGTGAGTCCACTTGCTCAAGGCTTTTTGGGTGGGGCATAGACCTCAAATTTGGCTCAAAATTAAACTTGCTTAAATTATTTTATACAGGAAGGCTGCTTTTCTCTCAGTACTTTGTTATTTTAAAATATTGTATTTTCTCTGTGTGTGTGTGTTTACCAGAAATAACCGACTGGTATTAGCTAGACTTGAGATACGACCAGTTGAACTCTGATTTAATTCACATTTCCCAGCAGTGATTCAGGAGCCAGGAGACGGAGTGCTTTATTGTCTTCCCTGTTCATCTAACTCATTGCCTTCTCAAGGCTCCAGTTCTGAACTTTCATGGTCTTTCAGCACCATTCTGGACCTCTATATGCTTCTTAAATTTTCTTTCCATTTGTTACTTTTCTCTCCCTCTACTTTGTGTGTGTGTGTTCTTTTATGATTCCTCCTAACTTTTTATAACTCTTTCCTTATCCATTTCCATCAGTTCATCTTGTAGAATCTACGTATGTTATCTCTTACATCCTCAACACTTTCATTACCACTGCCAAGAGCAACATAGACCGGGAACATGTGCAATATTAGTAATCACAATAAATGTAAATGAACTCAATTATCATGAAAAAATGGAGCTGACCAAATTGGACAAAAACATCTCTTAAGTAATTTTCAAAAAATTGTAAATAATTGGTATCTTAACAGAACATATTCTCTTATTGCTGCAACTGCAGTAAAATTAAACATCAGTGACAATACAAGTAAAAGAAACCAATGCATTTGGAAATATAAAAACACAGTTTACAGTAGTGTGTTCTATGTAAGAAAAAACATAATGGAAGTTGTAAAATATATTATGTTGGGTGTGAAACATATTTTATAGTATCTTTCTTAGCACTGTGGGAGGCTGAGACAGGAGGATCCCTTGAGCCCAGGAGCTCTAGGCTGCAATGACCTGTGGCTATACCGTTGCACTGCAGCCTGGGTGACAGAAGGAGACCCTAAATCTCTTACAAAAATTAGTTTAAATAATCTTCAACTGTGCAGCCATGACAAAAGATGGCTTTTATATCTTTTATGTTTACCTGGATGGAGTTGAAACACATTCTTCTTAGTAAAGTATCACAAGAATGGAAAAATAAATATCCATGTACTCATTACTAATATGAACCAGTATATAAGCAATTACATACTCACATGAACAGTAAAACACAAATACAGTGTAGTACAGGGGCAAGGGGGGAGGACAGTTGTCAGAATGAAGGAGAGCATTAGGGATCTCACCTAGTGGGCACAACGCATGGGTGGAGAACACGCCCCCAAGCACTTTACCTTGACAGTCAGAACAATGTAATCTAAAAATATGTACTCTCATATTAATTTGAAATAAAAAACAAAAACAAAAAATCTTCAACTTAATCAAAATAAAACTATAAACAAAAACTTATTTTACAACTATTTCTATAATGACATTGCAATTAAATAGTAGTAGTCAAACAATGGAAAAAATACAAACCAGAAGGAGACCCATACATATCTGGACATTGTATACATGATAGAAATTGCACTGCACGCCTGTGAAGAAAGATGGATCATTCAGTAAATGATGCTGGCAAGGCTGGTTTTCCATTTGAAAAAAAAATAAAGTTTGACTTTTATCTTAATCATACACAGTGATGCCAGATGGATATAAGAAAATTAATGCAAAAAAGCAAAACTTTAACATCTGTAGAAGAAATGAGCAGTAATATATTTGTGATATTTTGGATATCTTTATGTTAATTATTATTGAGATGTGTATTTTTTCAGAAAGTGTTGATCTATAGAACATATAGTGAATTTCTATAACTTGGTAAGACAACCAAAAAGAATCAGAGTAGATAAAATGAACAGGTAATTCACAGAGGTTAAAAACTAGAATTTGTAATAAAGATAGGAAAATGTAGTGTTTTTAACGATGTGGAGAAATCCCCGAGGTAGTACTGTGAACCATTTCACACTGATCATAGTGACTAAAATGAAATATTCTGTCTGTTACCAAATTGTAGAGACACAAGATAGTCAGACACTTCTAGTAAGAATAAAAATGTACACCCTTCTTGGGATTTTGATTTAACAATGCCTTGTCATTTTAAAGATACACATACAAAAGTTGCAGTAATCCCAGTTGTAGAATTAGTCTAGGGCAATAAGCATACTATAGTCCATTGGCCAGATTCTGCCAGCTACAGGATTTTGTGAACAAACTTTTATTGGAACATAGCCATGCTCACTCATTTACGCAGACTATGATGGATTTCATGCTACTAGCAGAGTTGCGTGGTTGTGACACTGACCATATGGCTAACAAATCCAGAAATGTTTAATAACTAGCCCTTTGTGAAAAATTGTTTTGCCCTCTGGTCTAGAGTAACTCATACCTTTGTGTGATAAGTGTTGAACAAGACTTCTCATAGTAATATTTCTTGTGACAGTGAAAAATTGGAAATAAGAAAAATAGTTGAGGATGAGGAAGAACGATGACTATAATATGAAATGGTCTTCCCATATAAAGTAGTGAAAATGAATCAACTCATCAGATTATATTGCTGTGAATAAATCTCAATAAACTCACTAAAAATTTAAGTGGCAGAGAAATAAACACTGTATGAGAACTTTTAAATTAATATGTTAAATGTGACACACACATACTCTGGTTTCTCTTCAGATTGTATAAATCTTTTGCCTTTTAAAATGTGACACACAACACGTGTATTTCAGAGTAAATGTGTAAGTACATGTATGCATGGGAATGATAAACATCAAGTTCAAGGCAACTGTTTCCCCAAGGAGTAGGGAACCATGATTGAGAAATTATAAACCAAAGAGTGAGGGCTTCACCAATATTTGTGATGACATTTCTGCTAGGTGATAGGTTTAAGATGTTTATAATATTCTTTATACATACACATCTGTCTTAAAGTAAAATAAAACACAAAAGAAAACCATGCTCCCTTTCTTGAAGATCTGTAAGCTAGTTGGGAGGTAGAGAAGCAATCATATTATCACATTATATGACCTTGCAGGAATAGACAAAGAGAACTGACTGTGTTCTTTCCAGGTATCCAGGGGACCCGGGCAGCTAACTCTGAGGAATGGCAAGGAGTGGAGATTGATAAAATTGCTTAGAGCATGGTGTGAATTTGCAGGTGGCAGTGGGAGGAAAAGACATAGACCGTGTTGCGTAGATGGGCAGGATGTGCCTGGGATGCTGGGAGTGCTCAAAGACAAGCAGTGTTTCTGGAAACATTTGTAAAAGAGATCACCTGGACCTTTCTGTTTGTAAACTTTAAGCATCTCCTCTGCACCAGAGTGCTAGGAAATGGCTGCCATAGCAACAGCTTCTGAAACACATAATACATAACATCATTTTATAGAAATGGAAAGTAGAATTTGAAGTGTTATAAAAAGTTGCAAAATGCACTCAGTTTGCTTGGAAAAGTTAATATATGTATTCATGTTAGTTTGAGACTTGAGGGGCCTCAATTAGAAAGAAATATTTGCATAAAAACTTACCATAGTGCAAAGATTACTCATCTCTTCATTCAGTTTTGTTTGTTTTTTTTTTTTTTTTGAGTTCCATTTAGATAAAATTAAGGTCATAACCCTAACCCTAATCCTCCAGCACAAAGAATGAGGTTGGCTTAGATTGTGGAAGTTTTTCCTCATGATTATCATCCCAGACTCACTGTTCATTTCCTATTCATATCCCATTGCCTATGGTTGACATTTGTTGTTAACATAATTGATTTAATTTTTGAGGGATTATTGGGAATCATTTGCTTGATTCATATTTGTACAAATGATTTGCCATTTCATAAGAATTTTTTAATCTGTACATTTTTACGAATGTAATTTTAGTTTAGAGAAATTGCCAATTACTTCAGCATTTATTTTCAAAGTATAATAAGTGTGGTTTCATGTTCAAAGGACGATTTCTAAATTTCTAGTCTCAGGTGTGTGATTGAACATTTTAATTGTTTATTATGTAAGTGTTTGAAGAAATGACATTGACAAATGTTTTCACATTTAATAGATTGTAAATATTAATCACAGTGGTGAATTGTATATCTCATGTAAAATGTACACATCATTTTAAAAATGATAGAGATAGAAAAAGAGATAGAGACCTAGGAATATAGAAGAGAGAGAGAGAGAGATGTACAGAAAGCGAGCTTCAGCTTATTAAGTTTTGGAGAATAATAATAGATAAATTGATCACTTATTAGTCTGTATAAATATTTTAAGTACATTTTTCAAAATAAGATACAGATAACTATGAGAAATGTGAAAAATTCTCAACTTTGTTAGTCATTAGATACATGCAAACTAAAACCACATATTGTCTTTTAGCAGTCTGAATGGTCATTATTAAAAAGTCCAAAGAACCCAAAACAAACCAACAGACATTGGAGAGGAGGTGAGAAAAGGGAACGCCTGTCCACTGTTCATGGTAATGAAAAATTGGTACAATCTGTATTGAAGAAGAGTATGAGGACTTCTCAAATAACTAGAAATGGAACTACCCCTCAATCCAGCAATCCCATGACTGGGTATATACCTAAAAAGAAATCACTATACGATAAAATACTGGTACTTTTATGTGTATCATAGCCTTGTTCCTAGTAGCAAAAAGATGGAATTAGCCTAAATGTCCATTAAAAGATGATTAGATGAAGAAGAAGTGATATTACTTGTATGTGTGTTACACACACTCACATTGAAATACTGTTCAGCCATGAAAAGGAATGAATAATAATGTCTTTTGCAGCAAAATAAATGGGATTGGGGGTCATTATCTCAAATGAAACAACTCAGAGAAAGTCAAATACCGTGTTTTCCCTTATAAGTTTGAGCTAAATAACGTGTCCCTGTATGGACCTAGAGTATGGAACGACAGTCATTGTAGTGTGGGAGTGGGGACGATGGTGGGGCTGGGAAATGACTTAATGAGTACAGTGTACACTGCTTGGATGATGGATGGTTACACTAAGATTGCGGAATTCAAGACAACACGCTCATCATGTAACAAAACTGCACTTGTACCCTTTACATTTATACAAATGACTTTAAAAATATATTTTACCATAAGGGAGATTATTTGCAAAAACTTAGTCATAACACAAGTACTTTATAAGTTATTAGAATACTTTGTTCATTTTCTTTTCTTTTTTTATTGGTTGGGATTCATTGAGGGTGCAAAGAATTAAGTTACACTGATTGCATTTGTTAGGTAAAGTCCCTCTTATAATTATGTCCTGCCCGCAAGAGTTGTGCCATACACCATATCTCCCCTCCCTTCCCTCCGCTGTACCCACATCCTCCTTCCCTTACCCCCCACCTTGTATTAGCAAATCTACTGCCTTCATATTAGAGTTGAGTACGTGGGATTCTTGCTTCTCTATTCTTGTGATGCTTTACTAAGAAGAATGTGTTTCAACTCCATCCAGGTTAGTATAAAAGATGTAAAGTCTCCGTCTTTAATGGCTTCATACTATGCCATCCCTGAAATCATGATTCCCTACCACATCCTTGCTAACAATCTGATCTCTCACCGTGATTTTAGGATTAAGAACAAAATACTTTCTATAGTTTCTTTGGAAACAGGAAATGAAAACATATAAATCTGACAGTGTTTAACTGTAGTTTCTTTTTCTTCTCCTTTCTTTAAAAATGTTTATTTATTTTCTTGTTTGTTTATTCCTACTAGGAAGGCTGCTTGCTCATTTTTCCTGGAAATAAACTATTTGAAACAGTCCACTCAGACCTTACCCAAATGATTCTAAGCTACAGGATGCTATAAAGCAGTTTGATTGAGACTTGTCCAGGGAAAAGCAGCCAGATAAATTAAATTTATTTTTCATTTCACGAGAATATGTGTCTAATGGTATGAGTACACAGACTTTATCCCACTGTAAGTGGCCACATGTATCAATAAGCTGAAAGAGTGGTCTTTCTGAGTCACAATTTACATTTCCCAACACGGCGCGCTCGTTCCTCATAGTAGTTAAATATTATTTTCATTGGAATCTTAAAGTTTGCTTCAGTTTCTCGCTGTATTTTTGAAGGAATGCTATTTTGTATTTTAGGAATATACAATAGATGTTTTCTTTCGACAAAGATGGAAAGATGAACGATTAAAATTTAAAGGTCCTATGAACATTCTTCGACTTAACAATTTAATGGCTAGTAAAATCTGGACTCCAGATACCTTCTTTCACAATGGGAAAAAATCAGTCGCTCATAATATGACAATGCCAAATAAGCTGCTTCGAATCCAGGATGACGGCACTCTCCTGTATACAATGAGGTAAGATTTTAGATTTGATATCTTGCCTTTCTACACTGAAAAATCCATGTATTAAACAACCAGCCAATGCATTTGTTAAAGATTAGCACAGGTGAACATTTTCCTAACAAGACTATTGAAGTACCTATAATGTGTTTTGCAAATACTTGGATATAAAAATATATATAACGTAGTATATACGAGTTTTAGAATTGCCTTAATTATGAAGAATTTTTGTTTTTGGTTATTTGTCATACTGCATTTTAATTAAGTACAGTTTTAATACTAATACTTGAATTTGGTTTATACCAGCATGAAGTTTTATTTTTAAGATCTTATCAGATATCCCATCAAAAACTTCAAGTGCTTTTAAGTAGCACTATACTTAATTTAATATTTTAATCCTCTTTAAGAAGATACTCTAAACAATTAAAAGTCAGAGATATAGGCTTTTTTTAATCATACAGGTGAATTGAATACTATAAACATGTTTTAGATTGAAGCATATAAAATTCCCATTTTGTAAATCCAAAGTATCCCATATCGATAATTTCATATGACACAGCTTTAATGAAATTATAAACAGGTGTTCATCCTAACATCTGTTGCATTTTAACTATGTTTATGAATTACTCATGCTCACTAAATTACTTGTACTATGTAAGAAACCCCCCCCCACAAATCTAGTAAAATGACGTATCATCTAAAGTTAAAACATTTAATAAAAGATTTAAAACATGAATAACTGTCGTCATCATCATGCTATGAATAGGCAGGTAAGCGCGTTGCAGATATTTGATATATGCAATTTCATAAGTGCTGGATTTCAGTTATTTAAGAAGGGACGATGATGCTGTTTACAGACAATAATGCTACTGAAATGAGCAGCAGAGGTAATGAAATATGCAATAATCTATTTCTGGTCTTCAAAGGAAGATATCTTAAGGGCTCGTTACTAAATGTCCATTGCCTAAAATCAAAAGTGTGGGCTCTTCTTTCTGCTTCGCTCTCTGAATCTTGCAATTTGTTCATAGGCAGTGACCCTGCTGGTTTTACGCTTTGATTATCCCTGTGAACGAAGGCAATGATTGGAAATTTGAGATTGAAGTGAAATATGGGGACAGAGCACAGAGAAGCCGTAGAAATTGTTGGCCAGATTCGCTTTGCTCATCAGGACGGATTCTTTGATTTACTCACTTTGCTTTTTTGGGAAATGAAATAATTGGACGCTCTCTTCATAACACATGGGCTACGATTGCTCTTTATTGTGATCATGCAGACACAGAGAAATATTTATTTAACATTCACAATTTGATTTCATAATTTACCTGACAATCTACTATCAACAGGTTATTTCTAAGAAATACATCTTACATGTATTTATATCTATTTCAATCTTTATCTCTGTGTATATACACACAGTATATGGTACTCCTTCACAATTTTCTTATTTTTGAAGGGAACTCTTTGGAACTAATATTGAATTATTACGTCTTTTTAAAATATCAAAATTATTGATGAAGTGATGGGGCAAATGGCATCATTTCATGGTATTTTTTCATAAGAGTTCAAATTCCATAGTAAGGTTAATGAGAAAAAAATCCCTCTAAAATGCGTATATATCTATACACATGCATATATAACTTCTTTTTAACAAACAACAGATGGTAAGATGCCTTTTAACGTATTTCAATAACTATTACTGTTGTGTATGCTTAGATTTTTATATGTCGGTGTCTTCAGAGGGAGAACCTAAGGGTGAAAGAATGAACAGGTATTTGAATAGAATTAGCCTGATAGGATGCCGTAGTGGAGGCTCGACCACATTGTGAATTCTGTTGACATAGTGACCAGTGATTCTTCTTGACTTGCCAATTTGCTTAAACAAAGAGTGGCCTTTGACTTTTAGGCTTACAGTCCAAGCTGAATGTCCAATGCACTTGGAGGATTTTCCAATGGATGCTCACTCGTGTCCTCTGAAATTTGGCAGCTGTAAGTAAAGAATGGAGATGCATGTTTTGTGTGGGTAATATTAGGACAGCCAGCAGCCCTGGGCAGTTACACAGTTCTTCGTGTTGTGGAATTCTTATACTTGCTCATGAAGAAGCAGAAGTAAAAGACAAGCTGATTGCCTTTAGGGAACTAATTGGCTTGCCCTGTGGCTCTCTCGAGTATCATCATATTTTAATCATGGTGTTTAAATTATCACTTATTTTACTGCTAATAGAGAACGTTATGTGTTTTAGTACACGTAAAAATTTAGACCAGGAGTTCCTTGAAGGTTTGGACTGTAATTTACATTCTTTTCCAAGTGCTAGAACATTAAAATTGCAAAATGATTTTTTTATCAACTAAGAATAAATTGTAAAGGATAGATTCTATTGTTTATTAACGTGGCAATCAGCCTGTTGCAAATGGCAAACACAAAACTAGAGTCTGTGCGGTTACCTCTCTACTGTCTAATGAATAGAAGGAATTTTTATTTCATTTCTTAAAATAAAATAGAAGGGGGTGAGCTTGCTGGATTGCTACATGCAGATGCTTTCTGTGCACAGAGAACAATCCAGAAGGCCTCCGAGCCGCTGGCCATTCTTGAGGTCACTGCAGTTAAATCTTGTATGTCAGGCAGAAGCATTCACACTTCCGGAGTCATTGAAAAGGGGAAGGTCAAGTCATCTCCTGAGGCCCTCATGGCATTCCTGACAGGTTCAGAATAAATTCATGAACCCAGCCAAGCAGCTTCCCTCCTGTGTAACTGTGTCCCTTCACCTGACCTTTTTGGAGGCTGTACTCTTTCTGACACCCTCATCTTTGTCCCTTGTGGGTGGCTTTTGACTTTTTATTATCCCTGAAATAAAACTGGCTTCTCTTCATACTAGATCAAGCAAAAGAAAAGGGAAGAATGATGCTAATATAAATGCAAAGCTCTCTAATTATCTTGATCACAGTTTTGGAGAATGAGAAGTTCAGTCTTATTCGTTCTTACCAAAGGTGTCAGTCCTCAATTGTCTTTGAGAATCTGCTCTTTGTTTAACCACAGAGCCTGATTTTATTGTCATAGAAACCGTCACTTCCATGCTGGCATTTCTTCCGGCATTATTTATGATAGTCAATCATGTCATACAAAGTAAACATGACTCTGTGAAAACCACAGCAGATGTAGCAGAGGAAGGCTCATTTGCATTGCATAAGTGGCGTTAAGGAAAAACTTGAAAAGCCTTGATACTAAAGAAAGGATTTATTCAAGATGTAATAATGATGTAAGAAGGAAAGCCATTGTATTTTTAGTGGACAAGATATTATCATTAAGACATCAAATATAAATGATGTGCTGTCTCAATGCTAAAAATGAAAGCAACTTAAATATATTTTGAGGGAAAGTTTAAAATCTTTTATATTGCATCCACAGAATAATGGAATCTTACATTGTTGAGAATATAATTTTCTGTACCCAGAGGTAATAGGAGGAACACAGTTTGTCCTCAGGCATTCTCTGTTTAAGTAATTATTTTCTATTTTGCTTTCTTCACATTTATTTTCTGACACATAAAACAATGAGTGTATTCTTTCATTTTTTCTTGCCCGGGGTTGGCGTTTGATGTGTAAGTATTGAAAGTATGGACACCAGTATTTCAAAATAGGAAGTTTGACAGAAGCACTCCTACCCAAAAAAAAAACTGAATTTCTGGAACCTCATCATTGTCTTCAAATTAAAGGAACAACTTTTCTAAATGTGTACAATTTTAAACTTAGTCATGTTTTGTTTTGTTTTGTTTTTGCAGTTTTTGGCCGGGGCTGGGTTTGAACCCACCACCTCCGGCATATGGAGCCAGCGCTGTACTCCTTTGAGCCACAGGCGCCACCCGTCATGTTTTGTTTTAATCTTATTTTGGCTCATACTTTTATATTTTTTCTTATTAACTTATTTTAAAATTTCCCGAATGGAAGTCTAAGGATATTCTGTTCATTAGCCTCCCAAAATTAATTACTAAAGATGATTTTGGGGTATTTTTCTTTGTTAACAAATATTAAGAATCAGTAGGTAAGCGTCAGTTTAATACAGCTTAGGATTTGAAAGTGGTTATTTAACAGACATAAAGATAGTTATATAATTGCAGCCTAATTTAGAGGTGGAGTTACTGATGAATTTTCTAAAGCTGACTTTCTTGCCTTCGATATTTTACTTAGGAATATTATTACAGGCCTCTTGGTTTATATGAGTGTTAGTGCGTCAGAAAGAGCCTCTAATCTGCTCTCTGCTACATGTTATTTCATTAGACACAAAATCTAAAAATCATCTTTTTTCTAAGTAATGAAATGCAGCAATCGCCTTTTTTAAAAGACATGTGAAGAACAGTGATTTTCTTTAATAAATCGTGAGCTCTTCTCCAGATTTCCACCCACAACAGCAAATACCATAGCCAAAATATTATGTTTCTTTATTAATCTAGGAAGAATGAGCTGAGAATTATTTTTCCTGTGTTCGGGCACTGCACCCAGTCCTAGAAGTATAGACATGAATCAGTTAGAGACCCTGCCTATCAGTTGCTCATTAATTTATTTAAACTGTCTTCACTTAGAGTTTTACTTTCTCTTATTTATGTTTAGACATCATAATTCAAAAGTGGTATAATTATACTTCAAAATTTATAATTTATTAAGATTCAGAGCTATAGAATATTGCGAGCCGTTCTGATGTCAAGTGGCACGGGCGATGCATCCTTTTGTTCCATTAAATTCTTTGCCATTTGAAATGTTACTGAAAAGAGGGCCAGGAGATGTATTCATAGGGGGAAACAAAATAAGCCACTTGATCTGCACATGAGTTGCTAGTTACTTATATTAGTAATGTTATTATTTAATATTCTTAGTAGACTCATTAATGATTAATGAATTGAAAATTCATTAGAAAGATAAGTAGACCTTAGAATTCGTTCATATGCAAACATATGAATATTTCTCTGCTATTAAAAATATATGCATATATAAATATATACATTTTTAGAATCCTATTTAAAAAATTATTTCCATATAATTGTGGATGTAAATGAGTATATAAAAAACCAGTATTTTGTTGATATTTACATTTAGTAGAGACATTCAGAAAACCAGATAACATTATGCTGTATGTCATTAAAAGACATAAATTCATGGCCAGGCACAGTACAGTGGCTCACACCTGTAATCCTAACTTTCTGGGAGGCCGAGGCAGGCAGATTTCTTGAAGTTGGAATTTTGAGATCAGCTGAGGCAGACAGAGACATTGTCTCTACTAAAAACAAAATAGGAAAACTATCTGGATATTGTGGCATGTCCCTGTAGCCTCAGCTGAGACAGGAGGATTGGTTGAGCCCAAGAGTCTGAGGTTGGAGTGAGCTTCTGTGATGCGACTGAGCAAATCTCTGTATCACACACACACACACACACACACACACTCATAAACTTTCACATCCATAACAATGCTTGGACAGAAATTGATTTGTGATAATAGACTTTGGATCACATTCAGAACTAAGACCACCCCAACACCATGGTATTCAAGCTAACAAATCTATTTATGGCAGAGAATTGAGATTTTCAGTGTCCTGGAGAGCTACGGGCCGAGTTGTTGCCAGAGACAATTGACCCTTTCTCTCCCCCAATTGAAAATGTGACTGTGATGTTGAGTTTTTCTCAAGAACTGGGAGTAACTAGTATCTTTAAACATTCCCATGAGTGAAAGTGTATGGAAGTTCTTTAGAAGGCCAATAGTATAGCAAGAATTATCTGCTTATTAACTGCAGAGGGATTCTGCCTGCATGGAGAAGTCAGCTGTTCCCCAACAGGACATGCCAACAAGGCAAATGTCAGTGCCAGGGAGAGGCTGGGGCAAGATATGTCGCCTGAGCTTCCAGCTTGGAACCATTTTGCCTCTGCTCAGGGCCGTATCCTTGGCCAGCACACTGGGAATTATATCTGGTCTGTGTTTTGCCTCTTCCTGCAAAATCCACTAGATTTAACTAGTTTTAAACTAGATTTAAAGTTTAACTAGAAGGCTAGAAAAGTGTGATCTAGTGATATCAGTGTGTGGTAATTTAAAAATAAACATGTTTTTAAAAGGATTTGCAACTGGATACAATTATTTACGTATTCTGTAATAATTCATTTTTATTCTTTTAATGAAATGTGTGCTATCATAATAGCAAAGTCACTTAACTCTCAACTAGGCATTTTTATGTCCAGAAAGCAATATAATTTTGGATTATGATTTTTATTTTGTGAGTAAATGCTATTTCTAAATAAGCTGTTTAATTGAACTTTGGGCCTTCATAAGCTCTCTACCGCCATGTCTTTGTATGCTAGCATGGAACCGAAGAGCATGTGTTAACCTTCTCTGGGCCCAGTGATTCTCGCAGACTCTAAAGAGCTATTTACTCTTCACCTCTCAAAGTAGTTGGTGAAAATATTCTCATGGTCATGGTTGTCTTCCTTGGTTTGCAGCACACCTTTGCCCTAAAATGTGTGTGATCTTTAAGTATTAATGCTTTTCAGTTTATGGGTGATTCTTATTAAAGTGCTTAATTTTTTTTTCTGATTCCCTACAGATGCATATACAACCTCAGAGGTCACTTATATTTGGACTTACAATGCATCTGATTCAGTGGAGGTCGCCCCTGATGGCTCCAGATTAAATCAGTATGATCTGCTGGGCCAATCAGTTGGGAAGGAGACTATTAAATCCAGTACAGGTTAGTAAAATGAGTCTAAAGAAAAGCTAGCGCCTCAGACCATAAATGGGTCAAAGTTCTTGGGAATCTGTCAGATTGCTTAAAACCTTCTGCTTTTAAGGTTCAAAAATTAGCAGCATAGAATGTGTCTGGATGTTTTTTAGGCATTCAGAATCTTAGATCCCACCTCTTACTAAATAAATGAGCATTTGCATTTTAACGAGATTCCAAGGAAATTCATATTGGTGTGAAAGATTCAGAAATGCTGTACTAAAATATACCATATAGTCAAAAAGCATGATGTGTCTTTTCAGACCAGTCAATGCTAACATTCACCTTAAAGCAAGTGATAATTCCCCCCCTTTTCTAAATTTTTCGCCTTATTCTGGATAAATGATGATTATTTGACTTTGATTTAGGGATAGTTACTACTGGTATGCTTGGGAAGCTGATTCCCTCTGTAAGGGCAACCTTCTCCTTAAAACAAAACCAAACAAAAACAACAAAGGAGCTTTATGGATGAATTACCTTATATCTGGCAATAATTAAATTCCAAGGAGCAGAAAGGCGGTAGACATGAGGATAAGATAGAAGTGGCTGAAGTGGATGAGAACAGATGTACAACAGTGAGAAACTAAGTAATGATGGGAGAATTGAAGGTGGGAAATTCCAGGCCAAGAGACCAGCCCTGCAGATGTGGCCAGTGATCCTGTTTAAGGACCCAGAGAGCTCTGTGTTAGAACAAGGCAAACAAAGGTTGAGGAGGAGGAGTCCACGCAAGTATAATAATCCACAGACAGAGAGCATTTATGAGCTCTGAATCCCCCTAGGGCAATAGAATGGCCTAGAAAAAAGAAAATATGGGTTGAGCATTACGAGTCCCAAAATCTAAAATCTGAGGTGCTTCAAAATCGGAAACTTCTTGAGTGTTGACATGATTGGCACTCAAAGGAAATACTCATTGTAGCATTTCAGATTTCAGAGTTTAGAATTAGGGATGGTCAATCCTTAGTAATGTAAATATTCTACAATCTGGAAAAATCAGAAATCCGAAACAGCTTTTCTTCACAAACATTTTGAATGAGAGTTATTCAGCCTGGTCGGTATCATGGGCTATGCAATGCTAGTTTCTTTATACTATAAACATTTTTCTTTAAATACTCTTGTTATGTGCTAGCAAAGCATAAAGGTGATGTAAGTGTCATGACATCCACGTGGTAAATACTTTTTAAAAAAAATCAGAATCTATTTTATATCTAATCTCTATTTCCAAAATGTTCAAACTATTGACTGTTGCAGTGTCTTAAGCTTCTCAAATTTTTCTTCCAGGTGAATATACTGTAATGACAGCTCATTTCCACTTGAAAAGAAAAATTGGGTATTTTGTGATTCAGACGTATCTGCCCTGCATCATGACTGTCATCCTCTCCCAAGTATCATTCTGGCTTAACAGAGAATCTGTGCCTGCCAGGACCGTGTTTGGTGAGTGGAGACACACTCTGTAGCGCAGCACATCATGTTTTATAACACACTTTGAAAGCCTTCTCTCTCTTGATCCTCACACCAATATGTGAACAGGGGCTCTTTTTTTTTTTAATCTTTATTTTCTCTATTAATCATGGTTATGTACGTAAATGCAATCATGGGGTACAATGTGTTCGTTTTATGTACAATTGGACATATTTTCATCGAACTGGTTGACATAGCTTTCATGGCATTTCCTTACTTATTGTGTTCAGACATTTCTATTCTACATTTAGTAAGTTTCACCTGTACCCTTCTAAGATGCACTGTAGGTGTGGACCCACCAACTACTCTTGTTTTTACCTTACTGATGAGGAGACTGAGGCCCCAGGAGATAACATATAGTTAGTGGCACAGGGTTAATGAGAGAGATAAACAGTACTCCAATACTGGGAAAACACATCCAGTCTTCTCTCTGTGAAGTGATATTTCTCATTGACATTTGCATCTGCGGTACTAAAAGGAGATTTCTTAGAGGTTTTACAGGGTAACTACCATATTTCTAGGCTTTCCTTGTTTGCTTTACTGTTGTTTTTAGATGAAGAAAGATGGTCTTAGAACTTATGTTCCAGACAGAGGGCGGGAGAGATGGAGGGAAAAGCTCATTCGTGTCCATTAGTGTGTTTGATTTTCTTGATTAAGAGCAGGCAGGGGAATTTTTTAACTGGGAGTATGGAATACCATATTTCCAGGCTTTTTATGTTAATTCGGGCTTTGTTTTGAAGTGAATAAAGATACTCTTAGTACCGTAAATAAGAGAGAGAGAGAAAAAGAGAAGGGTATGTCATTCATACCATTATTATTTATTTATTTATTTATTTTTTTGAGACAGAGCCTCAAGCTGTTCCCCTGGATAGAGTGCTGTGGCATCACAGCTCACAGCAACCTCCAATTCCTGGGCTCAAGCGAGTCTCCTGCCTCCGCTTCCCAAGTAGCTGGGACTACAGGCACCCGCCACAACGCTCGGCCGTTTTTTGGTTGCAGCAGTCATTGTTGTTTGGTGGACCCGGGCTGGATTCAAACCCGCCAGCTCAGGTGTACGTGGCTGGCGCCTTAGCCCGTTAAGCCACAGGCACTGAGCCGATACCATTATTGTATTTAATAACAAAGTTTATTTATTTATTTATTTTGTATTAAATCATAGCTGTGTACATTAATGAAATCATAGGGTACAATGTGCTGGTTTTATATACAGTTTGAAATATTTTCATCAAACTGGTTAACATAGCCTTCACAGCATTTTCTTAGTTATTGTGTTAAGACATTTATATTCTACATTTAGTAAGTTTTACATTATTTCTTGAAAAAATAAAATACTGTGTGGTGAGGGGTGGGGCGGGTTACTGTGTGTGGGCTCTATGAATCAGTCTGAACACATTTTGTAACAAAGTAGGTTACTTTTGCGTTTGGAGCACTCATTCAGTTAGGGAAGTTTTATGGAGAAGGTGCTCTGACAGATACCACAACTGGCCCTAGAAATGCAAACACAAATAAAATGCAGTTCCTTAT
Organism: Perodicticus potto; assembly: GCA_963574655.1. Lineage (NCBI taxonomy): Eukaryota > Metazoa > Chordata > Mammalia > Primates > Lorisidae > Perodicticus > Perodicticus potto. Next base: position 16,597 of record CAUYRH010026266.1, read on the forward strand.
AGCTTAGTCTAGTGGATGGCAGCAGAATGATGAGAAAGAATGAGAAATCAAGAAAGAGGTAGTGAAAACAAGTTGCCACAGAAGATAGCAGCATGGATCCTCTCTGGGAGATCTAATGAAGTAGCTGAGTTAACATTTGATTCAAGACTCGAAAGATGAGCAGAAGTTGCTCAGACTGATGAGACAGGACAAGAATTTTAGCCCAGTTTGGGTGCCATGGCTCACGCCTGTATCCCAACACTCTGGAATCCTAGCCCAGTTTGGGTGCCATGGCTCACGCCTGTATCCCAACACTCTGGCAGGCCAACGCAGGTGGATTGCTGGAGCTCAGGAGTTGGAGACCAGTCTGAGCAAGGACGAGAGCCTGTCTCTACTGAAAACAAAAGGAAAAACTAGTTGGGCATCATAGCAGGTGTCTGTACTACTTGGGAGAATGAGGCAAATACACTTGAGCCAAAGAATGGGACTGTCTCAAAAAACCCCACCACAAGAGGATAGATTTCCCAATGACATTGAGGAATGAAAGAACATGATGTGTTTGGTGATAAGGAGCTGTTGTATCAGTAGAAATATGGACAGAAGTATAGTTTGAGGCCTTAATCATGTTAAGGGGGGAAAAACTGTGTAAAATATTTTTAAAAGGTTTATTATGAGCTAGATGTCTGTGACTGGCCTGAGCCCAGGAGCTCAAGAGGTAGGGAGAAAATGTGCCTTCAGTTTGGTCATATACACTCATGAAGACCCAAATTGCATGGGAGATCCTAACTAGGTTTGTGGGGCAGATACATTGGTTTGACCTAAAAAGGTGGGACTTCTCATAATAGGGCTTATAGGGAATAGGTGGGTTTTAAGACACATTGATTAGTAATTAGTTAAAGAAATGAAGATTTGTATGAAGGGTTGGAATGTTTTAATATAAGGTAAGGATATCTATTAATCAGAGATAAGCTACTGGACATTTACCTAATTCAAGAGAGCTGTTAAGTAATTGATGGTCTGCAGGTTGCTTTGAGATTTGCCTTACATAGCCTTAGGTCTGCTAATTATTTGATACCTTATCTCAAAAAGGGAGATGAGAGTGTCTGAACCCCCTTCTCCTCATGGTCAGCAACTCAGCTTTAAAGATTTCTGGGGTCCCTGTGGCCAAAAGGGAGTGCATTCACTCAGCAGAGGGGTCAAGATTTTGTCTTAGTTCACAATGAAAAGAGTCGTGTATCCCATAGGCTGGAGCAAGCTGCTGTGGCATTCTGAACCATAATATGTATAACGCTTTCAGAACAAGGCCTGGTATTAAATAAATGTTATATAATTGTTAGCTATTATCTTTAAATCTACTTTATTGAAGTATGATTGGCATGTAAAAATCTGTATATATTTAATGTGTACAATTCTGTGAGTATAAGGAGTAGCTTACACCTGTGAAACCATTACCACTATCAAGGTCGTGGACTTAGCCAGGCATCAACCAATGTTCCCTCTCACCTCACTTATTATTATCTGGGTGTGTGGGAGTGGGTGAGTAAGAATACTTAACATAAAGTTTACCCTTTTAGCAAATTTTAATTATGCAATACAGTGTTATTAGCTATAGGCACCATGCTGGGTAGTAGATCTGCAGAACTTATTTGTTTTGCCTAACTGAAGCGATTCTTATTAATATGATCCAATGTGTACTTTAGAAAGATATGACACTTTTGCAAAGGATGAATTGGAAGATGGGGATTATCTGAGGCAGGGAGAAAATTTAGGAGGCTACTGAAATAGTCCAGACGAGATATAGTTAGGATATTTCAAAAGAAGACGAAGCAAACCAAAGAAAAAAGAATACGATCAAAGGGTATTTGGGAGAGAGGAACAATGGTTTTGATGAACATGGATAGTAAATACAAGAAAAAGGAATGATTTAGGATGATATTTAGTTTTATTACTTGAACACACTAGGTGGATAATGTCAATAATAAAAGAAAAGGAACAGGGAGAAAAAATAGGAAAAATGAATGTAATTTGAGGTAGGAAGATATTGAAGTTCCTCGTAATATCAATTGTATGTCCAGTAAGCCAACAGAAATAAGTATTTGAAATATAGATTACTAGTAGAAGCTGTTGATAAATATGGAAATCATTAGCTACTAGATAATGGAACTTTTGAAGATAGAACTTATTTCCCAGATAAAATAAGTGGGTGAATGTGAGATCCAAGGACAGATTCCTTAAAAATATTAAAATTTCAGAATAAAAAGGAACTAATTGGAGTGATCAGAAAATTATGAGGGAAAACAGGAGAAAACAATGTTCTAAAAAGAAAAGGAGAATTTCAATAACTTACAAACACACTCACAGATATATATACTGATAAGTCTAAAATACATTCAGTGAATTTACTAGCTGAAGATCACTTATACTAATGAATGAAATAAGAGAAGTTGCTTGTGAGTAAAATCAGATTGATATGGGAATAAAAGATAAAGGGAAGAAGCTGAGTATACACCAAATTTAGAAGAAAAAGATTTAAGTAGCTGGAGAGATAGATGGGTCATTATTATAATTATTAATGTAACTAATATAAAAATTTGAATAGTAGGGGGACTACTTCATTATGAGTGCACGTAAGTCATTTTGCGTATTTGTTTACTGTTTATTTCCCCCAAGGGGTAGATTATACAAGTCATGTCTCCTTTCTAAGGAGGAGAAATGGAGGCTGTAGAATTTCATGTGTCTTATCCAAGGCCTGGCACAGAACTCTACTCCACGCCTCAGTGTTCCTTCAACTACACTGGCTGCCTTCATGACTGTCTTAAAGGGAAAGCTCAATTAAAAAAAAAAGAAAGAAAAAATTGGCGATTTAGAGGAGGGTGGGATTTCTGATGAGTAATTACCTAAGGAAAACACAGTAGAACCTCTGTAAGTTGACCATGCTAGGGACTGTAACAAAGTGGTCAACGTACAGAGGTGGTCAATATAAGGAAGTCGGCCTGCTGGACTGATCACGCATGTGGTGTGTTTTCTGTCTATGAAAATTAGCCCAGCATAAGGAGGTGTCCAATGTAGGAAGGTGGTCAACTAAGGAGGGATGACAAAAGAGCAGGAATCCTGCCTTTTCAACATAAAACAAAAAAGCTCAAATGGGCTGTGTTGGTGCTTTGGTCTTTCCAGATCTTTATCCAGCTGTTTAAACAATATATCTATTTTTACATCTTGGAAAAAAGCTGTTTTTTTTTTTTAATCATTATATTATTAGAGGAACAGATTTGCTTAGAGACTATGCCACTAATTATAAACATGATGAAAAGTGTAAATAATCACAAGAAATAACATAGTTAGTTAAAATTACGACCAGTGTGGGTAAGATTCATAGCAGAAGGCTTTTGCAGACTAGATTTGATGGAAGAGTTTTAGAAAGCAATAAACCAACGCGGGATAAATGAGAAATAAAAGAGGGAGAAGAGAGGGATAGAAGGCAGAGAGTAGAAAAGGCAACTTTTCTTTTAAAATGTACATTTACCTGTACATAAAAATGAAAATGAAACTTAGGGGCAAAGTTTAAATCAGGATATGTCTGCAAAATCAAATTTAATTTAGGATTATTAACATTTGTTTCTTACTACAATGTCATCCTGCTATCTTTGTACGAATATTACATGCTTTTGATATATTTATTCTAATTTAGTTCAGGACAATTGATATATTTTACATGGTACTATAGAAATTGGTTATTTTCATTTTTTTAATTTTTCTTTTTTTTATTATTGAGGATTCATTGAAGGTATAGAAAACCAGGTTACACTGATTGCATTTGTTAGATAAAGTCCCTCTTACAATTGTGTCTTGCTGCCAAAAGGTGTGGCACACACCAAGACCCCACCCCGTCCCTTCTTCCCTCTCTCTGCTCTCCCCTTCCCCTACCCCCACCATGTCATTAACTGTCATTAATTGTCCTCATATCAAAATTGAGTACATAGGATTCATGCTTCTCCATTCTTGTGATGCTTTACTAAGAATAATGTGTTCCA
>CAUYRH010026267.1:0-20951 GCA_963574655.1 Perodicticus potto
GTTGTGGCGAGTGCCTGTAGTCCCAGCTACTTGGGAGGCGGAGGCAAGAGACTCGCTTGAGCCCAGGAATTGGAGGTTGCTGTGAGCTGTGATGCCACAGCACTCTACCCAGGGTGACAGCTTGAGGCTCTGTCTCAAAAACAAAAAAAAAAATTAAAATAAACATTAATGGTTTAGAAAAATTAAGTTTTTACATTTAATATTCAGCTTTAATAAATTTAATATCAATTAAGGCAAGCAGCTACAAATGTTTCTTTGCTCACAGAAAGTCCCTATCAAATATCTGAAAACTCAGTTGCAGGAAAAAAAAGTGAATATGTTGTATGTTGCTATGATATTGATGACAGAGGGAGGGTGAAAGATATGAACAGATCGTTGCCCCCTATCTGGCCAATATCATCATCCTATTCCTTTTCCCCCCATATTGAAGCCTTATTTTTCTATCTTAGAATTATAAATGATTTTGAAAGAACTGCCAGATATATATAGTTGAGTATTAAAAAGGTAAGGGCAAACAGAGTGTGTAATATTTATTAACTAGGGATACCAATTTAGCTGCTATTTAAAATGCATATAGGCCAGGTGTGGTGGCTCACAACTATAATCCCAACAACACTCTGGGAGGCTAAGGTGGGTAGATCACCTGAGCTTAGGAATTCAAGACCAGCTTGAGCAAGAGCAAGACCCCATCTCTACTAAAAATAGAAAAACTAGCTGGGCATTGTGGCTGTAGCCTATAGTCCCAGCTACTCAGGAGGCTGAGGCAAGGGGATCACTTGAGCTCAAAAGTTTGAGGTTGCTGTGAAGTATGATGCCTTAGCACTCTACCCAGGATGAAAGGGTGAGACTAACACAAAAAAATTAAAATAAAATAAAAAGCATCCAGTGATTTCTAGCCTAGGATTAATATGGGAACTTCATAGTCTCAGAGACACAAACCTTTTCTATCATGTTGCTTTGGGTTTTTTGTTTTTTATTTTTAAATAATGTTGCTTTTGACCTTCAACATCCTACTTCCATCTCATGATACAATATGGCTGCTGCAGCTCCTACCATCAAGTCAGCATCTTTCCCTAGATGCAAAGAAAGGCTCCTTTCTTTTTAAGGTCACAGTGAGAAATTACTTGTATCACTTAGTCTACATCTCATGGGCTACAACTTGGGCACATGGACATGTGTAACAGCAAGGAAAGCTATGAAATATAGTCTTTAGCTGGGTGTCCATGTGCCCAGATAAAATTTCTTATATTACAGGAGGAGGAGATAATAGATACTCAGTAGACTGCTAGCAATCTCTGCCACAAAATATGCCACTTTTTATGTGAAAGAAAAATACTGAGAATGTTCTCATCTGTGCATAAAGAAAATATGAAAGCTTAGGAAATATTATAGGATGCATACAATAAGTCATTGGCTCCAGAACATTGGCTACAGTTCAACATCAGTATGTAATAAAGTTTTCAGTAGCCCAAAAGTGAAATTTTAAAAAGAACAAATAGCGAGTTATAAATTTATGTTTATTCAAATTAAAATGTAATCCTCTGTTAAGCCCTTTCAATTTTTTGAAGTTAAAATATCCTTTCTTTTATACAGTAGTGTTGATGCCAAATGCTAATAAATCTTTCCATTTAGGAAATGCTATAGAACACCCAGACACTCTACAAGATGCTGAGGATTCAGTGCTTGTAACAGTCCTTACACTCACAAAATTTAGAATCTAGTGGGGAAGAAGGATGCCAAATAAGAGTTTCAAGTTAGTGTATGTGCTATTTTTAAGAAGAAATGTAGATAGTGCAATGGGAGAATGTTCTGAGGGACTTGACTTGGACTGGAGAGTCAGCAAAGACTTCCAGGAGGAAGAAATATTTAATATGCATCCTGAAAATGCATAGCAGTTAGCTAGAAGACTAGAAAGGCGGAGTGTTGTAGGCAGACAGATCAATGTGCGCAGAGGACTGAGAAGGATGAGTTTGGTCCACGGTAGGTCCTAAAAGAAGGGCCTGTGGCTAGAACTGGGTAATCACAGGGAATAAAAGCAGAGGTGCCATTAGGGGACATAGAGAGGGTCTCAAACAATATGTAGACTTTTAAATCTGTCACTAAAGCATAGAAAGGTTTTGAGTAAGAGAACCACCATTCAATCTACATTTTTAAAAGGTCACTCTGGCTAGGAAGTGGTAGATGATGAACTAATCCAGACAAGACATGGGGGGAAGAAGAATGGCAAAGGTGATAGCAAGAAGTGGGTACTGCAGAGATTTGCCTCCTTAGGGTAGATTTTGGTGAAATATCAAATATCAAAATATCTCCAGGCTCCCGGAGACACAAGCAGGCTGTGATTAAGAACGAAGGCTCTGGAGACAGACTTCCTGGATTCAAACCCTGGCTCCACCCTGGCCACTGAAACTTGCCTCTGAGTTTTCTCATATGTAGCGTGGAGAGGAAAATCCTAACTAACCTCAAACACGGTGAGAATGATTCACGTAAAGTACTTAGAATAATGATTGGATGTATAATTGTCACTGTTTTATTATTGCCATTTCCATTATTAGTGTTTGGTGAATCAAGAAAAGACTCTGGATTCTGGTGTGAGTAAATTATTTCATAATGAAGCAATAGAAGGCTCAGCACCTGTGGCTCAATGGGCTAAGGCACCAGCCACGTACACCTGAGCTGGCAGGTTCGAATCCAGCCCGGGCCTGCCAAACAACAATGATGGCTGCAACCAAAAAATGGCCAGGCATTGTGGCAGGCGCCTGTAGTCCCAGCTACTTGGGAGGTGGAGGCAAGAGACTAACTTGAGCCCAGGAATTGAAGGTTGCTGTGAGCTGTGATGCCATGGCACTCTATCCAGGGTCACAGCTTGAGGCTCTGTCTCAAAAAAAAAAAAAAAAAAATGAAGCAATAGAAAAGAACCTCAACTACAGTTGTGGCTACATTTCAAAATCTTACCATGTACAATAACTAGGAAAAATGTTTATGGAAATAAAAGAAAATCCAAATCTCATTTCATACCTGAGACCCAGGTTTAATTTTAGTATCTTGATGCCACTAATCAAGGCATATGCACATACTCAAAATGAGTAATTAGTCAAGATATTGGATATAGAAAAAGATAATCAATTCTGGATTTTCTAACTTTCCTTTAAGGCCCATCCCAAACAATTGGAGATCTCTAGCTACCATAGAAATTCTTTGTACTGCTCAGTTGGTATTTCATGTGAACCCCAATAAAGTATATATATTTGTTCAACCAGTATTTGAGCTAAGCTCTGTTTAGTACTGTTGAGTTCTAAGTTGAGCAAAACCCTTCTGGGGCTCAACATCTCATGTGAAAACTCCTCCTTAAATCTTTAGTTGGCCAGATGTGACCCATCCAGTTATTCAGACCTCGGAGCAAATAAATGCATATTTTGGAGCTCCCACACACTGATTGGTCTTATTTTTTAATCTTCTTTGTATATAACAGCTCACCATTCCATGAAGCAACTCTTTTCAAAATTTCATATAAAACCACTTAAAATACAACCTAGTGGGCTGATGGCAATTTATAGCACTTAAATTAATTTCATGAAATCAAATACTATGTTAACAATTAGAGCAGTTTAGTTTTAAATTTTTATATCTGCTTAGAGAAAAGAGAAAATTAAACTACTTATATATTTGATTCCAGACTTATGTCCATATAATTTAACATTTTTGAGATTTAGATGCTTTTGCATTGATATTTATATTTGCTATGATGTTATGCCAGTTTGGACAATCAAGTTCACAAACTCATCCTAGAAAAAATCCTACATACCCTATTGCTGAATATCACTATGGTCACCAGATGGCAAGGGGGAGCACTTCAAAGGTGACCGTAGTGATATGTAGCATTTTTTTCTAGGATGAGTTCATGAATTTGATTGTCTGACCGGGTATGCTTTCCTGAAAGGCTGTTTCCAAGTCAACAGCATGTCTTATAATCAATGTTGCCTCAGAAACTAAGACTCAGAATGAATCTCGGATCTCTGCCAATCCTACTTGTCACCAAGACCTGTGACGTCTGCCAAGTCTCTTCAGTCCTCTAGACCTTCTCCACCTTATTCATACAATGAAGATTTGCATTGTGTTTCTCAAACACAGAAGGGACCAATTTTTGAAAAATTTTTCCTGTAAGTTGAAGACTGATAAATTTATGAAAAATAAAAATAATCTTTGATGTGACAGCAATGTTAAATTGCTATACAAGTTTCTCAGTGCTCACTCGCAATTGCTCTATTGGTCTTGTGTCCACAGACACATACAGGTCGACAGCTGCATTTTGAGCGGCATTGACTTGGACTACTGTGACTTACCACTATGTAGATTAGATGAAGATTCTGAAAATGATCCATTACCTTCATTTATTTAATTTTGGTTAGTAATATAATTAGCTTATATTTTTCAATTACACAGTAGCTAAGCAACAGAAACAAAAGTTCTGGAGCCGAGTTACTCAAAAAGGTTTTATTTATGGCAGATTCAAGAGAGAAGTGGCATGGATACACCATCTTTCGATAACTGACAAATGACCATCAATATGGGACATACCTTTCAGGCAAAACAATAAGAAATTATACTTTTTCTCTCTGTAGTTAAAGTAAAAAAGAAAAAGAAGATATGAGAATTTATCAATTTTTTAAAAAGCAAACTTGACAACTTGAGTATTATCCCTTGGATGGAAATACTAGCTATCTTAGTATATTTTGTGTTACTATAAAGGAAATATCTGAGACCAGACAATTCATAAAGAGAAAAGGTTTATTTGGCTCATGATTCTGTGGCTGGAAAATTCGAGTTTGGGCATGTGCATGTGGTGAGGGAATCAGGCTGCTTGACTAGAAGTGGAAGGTGAAGGAAAACCAGCATGTGGAGAGATCACACAGCAGGAGAGGAAGCAGGGGTGGAAGAACATGCCAGGCTCTTTTTAACAACCAACTCCTGGGAACTAAGAGTGAGAAATAACTCACCCTCCAGGGAGGACATTAATTTATTCATGGGGCATCCGGCCCTATCCCCCAAACACCTCCCATTAGGCTCTACGTCCAGCACTGGGGATCAGATATCAATGTGAGATTTAGAGGAGACAAACATCCAAACCACAGCACCAAGCAGTATTCCATGGAAGGTGAATTTTCAATGAGTAGACTGACAAATGATGGCTCTCATTAGAATAAGCTTCCTCAGAAGCACTAAGTCCATGACAGAAAGATAACTAAACTATGTAATGGTTATCATCCATAAAGCTGCTGTGATTTATAGGAATACAACTTTTTGAATAGTACATCCAAGTACAAGGGGTGCAAACATGAACATTTGTTGCTTTTTGTAATGACTCTTGCCAGGGTAAACATACACATGTATTGCTCTTCCTCTTTGGAAAAACAAATGCTGAAACCCCTACACAGTGCTTACCTCAGACCCTGAAGACCCTCCATCACTGATGAAGAAGAGGTTGTTTCCACATCGAGAAACAGAGCATCACCTAGCCAGGTCTGTCCCAGGTGCCTCCTGGAAGTCAGCAGAAAGGTTGCAGAGTAGCAGAGGCTGGCCAGCTGCTGAGCTCCAGGCCAATGCTACCAAAACAGGTCCTTGCACTTGGGCCTGTATCGAGATTTCCTGAAAGGCTTATTGTTACACAGATTGCTGGCTCCACTCCAGAATTTCTAATTCAGAGCTATGTGAGGACTTAGAACATGCATGTATAAAAAGAAGGTACAGGGGCTGATGTTTTCCATCCTAGGAACATACTTTAAGAAGCATCGTATAAAACATCTGATGACAGAATTGGAAAGACCTCAGAGGTTACCTGATCCAAACTTCTTATTCAATAGATGTGGACCCTGGGCTTTAGAGGAAATGTCTTACTCATGGTCATATACCCAATAACTTACTGCTTCCCCTCACCAGAAAAAGGCAGGTTTCTAGGACCTAAACGTGCTATACATCTCATGATGCTAAGTTATGGCCACATATCAGGTCTCTGCTCTCTGAGAAGGGCCGCCAGCCAGCACTTCATGCTCTTGACCCTCTTCTGTACCTGCTTCTCTGAAAGGTACATGTCAGCTCCATAATGACCTTGCAGGGTGGCTGCCTGGTCTGAGCCCAGATGGGAGGCAGGGGGGTGGCAACACATGGGAACTACTTGTCGGAACTTGGGAAAGGGATAAGAGCTTAGACTCCAGACATATATATTAACTGCTGATGTTTAGATGCTGCTGGAAAAGTGATTTCTTGAAGAAAAAAAAAAAACAGTTCTCATTAAGAGGAACTGGGTCAAGAAAGAATTGGACTGCGCCTAGTGTTAACTCTCAGTTTTCTAAGTCTTGTCGCTTCTCACTGTTCTTTAATTCCCCTTTTTGCTCTACAATTTGAAGAATATTACTCAGTTCTCTTCATCTTGACCCTCTTTAAGCTTATGAGGCACCTGCTGGAAGGGGAGAGTAACAGAGAGGTCTGGCTGTTCTAGCCCCTGAAATCTACAGTTGTCAGTAACTGAGTGGATGTGAATTTAACCTTACCCATAAACTGCAGAGAAAATTTAACTTCTGCACAATTCAAACCATGTATGGAATGAATTTGCATATCCTATAAGCAATCCCACAAGAAATTTCATAATTTTCTTAAATTAAAAAGTATTAACTTCATTCATTCTACTATTAAAATTATTTTTGTTGGCTCGGCGCCTGTAGCTCAAAAGACTAAGGCATCAGCCACATACACCAGAGCTGGCAGGTTCGAATCCAACCCGGGCCTGCCAAACAACAATGACAACCAAAAAGAAAAAAAAAATATCTGGGCATTGTGCCAGGTACCCGTAGTCCCAGCTACTTGGGAGGCTGGGGCAAGAGAATCACTTAAGCCCAGGAGTTGGAGGTTGCTTGTGAGCTGTGTGATGCCACGGCACTCTACCCAGAGCGATAGCTTGAGGCTCTGCCTAAAAGAAAAAAAAAAATTATTTTTGTTAGTAAAATTAATCATGAGAGTCTAAGGAGGAAGCATATCACATAGGAATGCGTCTCTTGTGTGTTTCTATTCTAGCAAATGTAGCGTTTCTAGCTACTCTTTTTTTTTTTTGTGAGACAGAGCCTCAAGCTGTCACCCTGGGTAGAGTGCCATGGCATCACAGCTCACAGGAACCTCTAATTCCTGGGCTCAAGCGAGTCTCCTGCCTCAGCCTCCCAAGTAGCTGGGACTACAGGCGCCCGCCACAACGCCAGGCCATTTTTTGCAGCTGTCATTGTTGTTTGGCGGGTCCGGGCTGGATTCAAACCCACCAGCTCAGGTGTACGTGGCTGGCGCCTTAGCCCGTTGAGCCACAGGCACCGAACCTATAACTACTCTTACAGGCTAAATTTTATTTGGGAAAAAAACATTAAAACTAAGAATAATACATTAAATACATAATATCTGGTCTACTTTTATAACTAGGTAATAATGGGACTCTGAATAATCCTCAGTGCTTATTTTTTCTTATCCACAATTTTAACATGTATATATTGAAAAACATTTGCTGTTTTATGTCACTTCTGATTGGCCAAGTATCATTCTGGCTTGTCAGTGCTCATGCCGTACCATTCGGCAATTATTAAAATATTGCACCAGCCACAATATTGGTTCAAGTGCCAGGATACAGGAACAACAAGAAAGAGACAGTCCTACTCTTATAGAGCTTTCCATCAAGTGGAAATAGACAAACAAGCAAGTAAAAATCTGAGGTTAATTTCATGATAAAAGCTATAAAGAAACAAAATCATGTAATAGACTCGAGCAGCTAAGAGTATACTGTGCAAAGATGACTTCAGGTAGCCTGATCGGGAAAGGCCTCGTAGAGAGATGAACTTTTGAGCTAAGATGCAAAGATAAGAAACAGGCCTAAACCTGGAATAAGAGAGAGAACAGAAAGAATGTTACAGGCTGATGAAAGAGCAAGTTCAAAGACCCAATGGTGAGAAAAAGGCTGATGTGTTCAAAGGATAGAAAGTCGGTGAATGTGACTTCAGGCCAATGAACCCAGGGATGGATGACAATACGTGCATTCTAAGAAGGAGGTGGGTGTTTGGAATGCATTTCAAGGGCAATGTATGACACCGAAGGTGAGAAAGGTAAGGATATGGTCTAAGTTTTTTTGTTTTTTTTTTTGTAGAGGCAGAGTCTCACTTTATCACCCTCGGTGGAGTGCCGTGGCGTCACACAGCTCACAGCAACCTCCAACTCCTGGGCTTAGGCGATCCTCTTGCCTCAGCCTCCCGAGTAGCTGGGACTACAAGCGCCTGCCACAACGCCCAGCTATTTTTCTGTTTTGCAGTTCGGCCGAGGCTGGGTTTGAACCCGTCACCTTCGGTATATGGGGCCGGTGCCCTACTCGATGAGCCACAGGTGCCACCCTGGTCTAAGTTTTAAAATGGACCAGAAAAGGGCAAATGTGGACAATGGGGAAGGAGGAGGACATTGCAACAATGCCAGAGGATCACAGCTTCAGATTTGGGAAGAATTGGTGAGATTTGGGAAATGTTTAACACCAGAGACAATGCTAGCAGATGGGTTGCAGGAGTTTCCTTGAATAATACGATATATGTATGGAAGGCTCATATCCCAATAAAATAAAAGCATGATTAAAAAAATTTCAAGAAATCGTAGTAATACAAAATATGCCTAAATTGTTAAAGACATCTGCCTCCTTTTCATGATCCCTTTATCTGAAAGTTTATATTTAGATTTTATTTGGAGTTTGCATTACCAATCCACTTAGATAAAGCTATACTTCTTTCTTCCTTTATGGAAAGTCTTATATTTTTGTTGGAGAACTTTGTCTTTTGGGACTGCCCAGAATCTGAGTGTTCATCATTTGAAAGAAGAATTCCAAGGAAGGCAGGAGGCAGCCCGCCACCTTCCCTATGGTGGAGCCCTAAGGTTGGCAGAATTTTATTTAACAAGCACTGAAATAAATAGCCCTGACATGTTCCAGGCAGTATTCTAAACACTAAAAATAATGACTCATTTAATTCTCATAACCTCATAGGGTCCTGATTCCCACTTAGCAGATGAGAAAACACACACACATTCAAGGACGCATATAGCTCGTCCACAGAACAGCCTAAATGTTAAACCCAGCAAGTCTGACTCCAAAGCACATGCTTCTAACCACCATAGCATTGTGCCTCTGCCCAGCAACCTGGTACATTCAGCCTGAGATTTTGAAAAGTAACACAGGGTGCAGGAGATTGTCACACCTGACTTGCAGCCCTCCCTTGGAGGTAAAGTGTCCTGTAGAAGCAGCAACTGTCATGGCAGTGGAGTCCGCAGGCTGTGTCCTTGGCAGCCTCACCTGATGCTGGTGTTTGCTGTGTCCAGAGCCTTGAATCCTGCCCTTTTGAAGAGCCTGCTCTCCAATGCCCAGGGATTCTATTTCCTGCTTCCCCTCCAATAAATTATTCTTCTGCTTACATAGTCAACAACCAAGAACCCCAGCCAGCATGGCTAATTTACCCATCAGCAGAGCACCAATCATACATGATTGTCAGGGTCCCTGCAGGGGCTCTGGGGTTCCTTTCACCAGGAGAGCCTTAGGTTCCTGCTAGTCACCTCCTCTGACAGTGTTTCAGCCACAGCTGCCTGACTAACAGGGATCCCAGGCTGGCCACCCATAGTCCAGCCACGTCTGTGATGCACATCCCCTGGCCAGAACTCATTCACCCAGGAGTGTACCCTGATCTGCTACTACATGTGCGGCTGTGAAGTCAAGTCCCACTGCTGGCTGTGCCCTGGAGAAGGGACCCCACTGCAACTTCCCTGGCACTTTCTCTTTCCCAATTTTTATTATTCAAATCTTCTTTTAATTCCATGAGACGCTTTAGTGAGAATCCTTCCAATAACGTCCCCTCTTTAAATTTCAACTTCTGTCTTTAGGAATATCTGACTTTGCTACAACGATTCACTGAAAACCCCTCTCTGACTTCTCGGTATCACTACCCCTCTCCTCACAGCCTTACAGATGGGAGTTCTTACGATATTTCTGCCTTATGATTTAGGTACCCTGGGAAAAGAGAACACGAATGATGATGCAGACTGAAAGGTATCTTTTTAAAAGAAAAAAAGACTCTTCAAAGGTTAAGACAATTTCACTCCTTTTTGCCAAACTCCACTGTCAGATTTTCCATTTTTTATCTGTTCACAGTTTTAAACTCATTAAAGCCTTAAAATTTTCACCCTCTAATAACATGATTTAGAAACTTAGTTCTTTAGGTACTTAGAAATTGTTCTGGTAAGTGATTTGAATTAGTGGACTTGGCCTCTTTGTTTCAAGTGGCTTAAACATCTTAAAAGGAAAGCTGCAGTTCTCTCCTTGGAGAAATGGCTGCTTTCTTCCCTGGCTGGGGAAGGATGGGTACAAGATGAGCTTAGAGCGTACTATTACACCATTAAGGAAGGAAGAGTTCAATAAAAATGACGGGGACATGTCACAGTGACACAGGAGCCAGCTTGAAGGGATCTCATTGCACATATCTGACACGGTTTGAGGTGTAATGAAGTAAAGAGCATTGGAGGAAGAAACTAAGGATTCATGAGTTTGTACGGATAATAAATAAACAGGGGGAAAGGTAACCTTGCAGCAGAATGTCAAGTGCAACTGGCAAATATGGAGAGTGTGCTAGAGTTGCAGCCATCATGTTCTAGACTGGGTAGGGCAGGATTCTTCAGCTGCTTACTAAATCCAGAGAGACATTTTGATGATAAGCAGGGTATTGAATGGTCTTAAGAAGTATCTCTCCACACAATTATGAAAACAGACAACATCTTGACTAGGCGATCAAATTTAACATCACTGGCATAGGGCAAATGGACACGGTGTGCCTCCAGACGCCACCCCCTGAGAAGGACGTGATGGTACCTACCTAGTGCTCTAGTCAAGAAAGCATAGTTGGCACCCGAGCCATAAGGAAATCAGATAAATCCCAAATGAGGAACATTCTGTTCATAAAGGGGAAAGGGGACTACAGTCTTCAAAAATTCAATGTCTCAAAAGCAGTCAGAGCCAGTGGAAAGATTCCAGATTAAGGCAACTAAAAGAACATGAGAACCAAATGGAGTCCCTGAGCCTACTCTGGCCTCTATACTGGAGGTAGAGGAAATGCCACTAACGATATTTTGGGTCGACTGACAAAATTGGGATAAGAGTAACAGATTGGCCACAACCTAATTGCAGCAAAGATAAATTTACTTCTGTTTCATAAGTGAACTTTGCTTATACATTTGTAAGAGATTATATTTTTTAGGAAAAGCACGTTAAGTATTAGGAGTAAAGGCCATGATGCATATACTTATCCGCAAATATTTCTCCCAAACTGAAGAGGACGCACAAATAGAAAATGGGGTAAGAAATTCAACAATAGGTGAACACAATACACCTGTGTTGTTTGTATTATTCTTATTCTTGAAAATTTTTTATACACTTGAAACTGTTTCCAAAGGAAAAAAAAATTTTTTTTTAAGAATTGGGAAAGGGGATTAGCTTCAAAGGGGCTCAGGGAACTTTCTGGGATAATAGAACTATTCTAGATGATGATTCTGCCTATGTTTACACAATTGCTAATATTTTCCAAAATTCAAAGTGTACACTTTGAGTAGGATGTGTAGGAGAGGGGCTGTGTAGTTTCTTTTGCCTCTTGTAAGGCCTCCTGGGAGGGCTGTGTTGGGGATGCAACAGATACCTTACTTCTGATGGGGTTGGTTTATTCCAGCCAGGATGCACATAAGCCACAGATAAAGCTCACAGTTCCCCTTTCTGAAGCATATTGTGAAAAAACCCCAACATATTTACATTAACCTCTATTTTATAGAGAACATAATACTCATACAACTGCTTAAGATAAAACGCAAAAACTCAATGATGTTTACCCCTTAGAGGCCCCTCATATTATCCCAGCCCCCAAGAACACCATCTCCTGTCCTCATGCCCCTAGGTAGGTTGGGAGAGTTTGGGCATCTCTTACTCAAGACCAAGCCCCGGCACATAAATGGTCTTAGCATCCTATCTTCCCCATATTTCCAGGCTCTACCCAGATGATGCCTCCTGGAGAAGATACCCCTTTACACTCTGACTGAGCTATCTCTTCATTTCTATTGAGCTTTTATGACTGCTTTCCTCATAACAATAATTTGTGAATGACTCCAACTCAACCCTTGAAAATGAATCCCTATACTAAGCGCTGTGCCCAGCACTTTGGAAGTCTATGGAATTGAACTAAGCAACGATGAGGGAACATGGTCACATTAACTATTTCACCCCTTTGTCAGTGACAATGCTGCCACCTTCTACCACAAAACCCACACCATTTCCCCAAATGGACTTCCTACCTAGGAACATGATGGTTATACAGTGGGAGTGTTATAACCAATCCAATAAAAATTTGGGGGAGAGCCAGATGTTCAACTCTTTGGTAGGAGTTTAAAGAGGGACTTCAAAATCAGTGTATGGTTAAGAAAACACTAAGGGAAACTCAAAGCAAAACACTTCTGTTAAAGCACTACCAGGGCAATTTGGACAAACTACTATGCAACCTAGAACTGGTGAACTAAAATGGAAAACAATGCCTCACTAGGGCCCTAAACACTCAAAAGTAGAACAATGGCAGCTAATACTTACTGAATGCTCATTGCCAGACAAAGCACAGAGAATCTAAGTCCACAGCTAAGAAACAGTATGACCAGGGTTTGAACCCAGGAAGTCTTGCCTAAGAATCTACGTTTTTAACCTTTACATTACTGTTAAGGGCTAAATTTTTAACCTTTACATCACTGTTAAGGGCTAAATCTCATCAAAATCAATATGTTGATGTTCCAACCATCAGTACCTCAGAACACAACCATATTAGAGTTAAGACCTTTAAAGAGGTGATTAAGACAAAGTAAGGCCCTTTGAGTGGGACCCTAAACCAACAGCAGCTGTCTACAAGTGAAGGAAAGAGGTCTTAAAAGAAACCAAACCTGCCAACACCTTAATCTTGAACTTTCAGCTTCCACAACTGTGAAAAAATTTTCTTCCATTGTTTAAGCCTCCCAGTCCGTGGTATTTCATTATAGCAGCCCTAGCAAATTAATAGAGTCAGCCAAAGGTAAATACCAATTCCCCTTCTTTCCAGAGTTCCAAGGTAAGGTCTGCATCCAAAATTAAGCCAGCAGAGTTGCTGGAGACAGTCAAACCAATTAACAACCAACACTTCTCCAAGCCTCATTCACCACTAAAATCAATAGCAACAACAAAAAGAAATCACATTCCCCACTATTTAATTGCTATTGTCCCGACACTTTCTTCCTTCACTGACTAGTCCTCAGTGTTCTTATCAGACCTCCTTTTCATCCTACTTCTATCCAAAGAACTGATAAGGAATATCTTTCTACTAAATTCAACCGTCTCCTTTACTCTCTCCATCTCCTTCCGAGGAGAAGGCATCATTATGACATCTTGCAATTACCACCTATAACCAGACAACAGCTTTTATCTTTCCCTGCTGGACACGAACTCATGCATTTATTAAGCACAAACAGGATACTACACTTTGGAAACATCCTCAAAACATTTTGTTGCAAAAACATGCTTCACGGTGAATGAGCCTTTGGCTTTTCAGATCATTCCATGCTTCCACAGAATCCCAACTGCCATGTGCAGAGTAGAGCTTTCAATGGAGTTACCTACGCAGTGGATGATCTAATCCACCCATTAGAGCGACTCGGGTGAATTTTTCACCCAAAACTGCATGACCTCACGCAAAACAGACGCATCCGTCCCCTATTCCTAGGTCATTGCCCCTCTCTTCATCTTGAGTAGAAGAAATGGAAACCGAGCCCCACTCCTGTACATATTGAATGAAATCAGAGGTTTTTAAGCCATCTTTGGCATTCTGGCTAGCTCCATGTGATTTGTAAAGTATTTTTCACAGGAAAATTGTCACAAAGAGGATGTGCTAGTCACGGCTCAGCTCTGCATGTTGGAAGTGCGAGTCTTGGGAGATCAGACTGTGCCTTGAGGGTGTAGGAAGAGAGCTGGGGCAGGGCCCTGGGGAGATAGAGGACACTCCAGTCACTTGAACTAAACGGTGACTCTCAGGTGGAACCGTTTGCATACCAACATTCTCCCCTACTTTGAATGCAAATGTAAGTATTTTACAACAAACAAATGGGCTCATTACCAGTACAGTGAGGCTCAGCTTACTGTGTACTTTTTCATATGAAGAGCCAGCATTTCAGCATTTGCCAAGCTCCCAGTATAGATATTATACTTCATTCACTGACACAAATCAAGGTTATTATCAAGATGAAATAGGGTTGAGCAAGAAAAAAAGAAAAGAAAAAGTATTTAAGCAACTAACACCAGGCCAGGCAAACTCCTTCTGTTTGTGGGGCCTGAGGCAAAAGCACAAAGGCAGGTAACATAGTTTGCTGTGTAAATTGCACTAGCGAAATATCAAGCAAGCCTCCCCCTGTGACAAAAGTAGCTTTAAAAGAGCCAGATCAGCCAAGCACTACTTACAATTCCCAGACCCCTCAAGGTTAGGGGCCAGAAAAGAAAGAGCAGCCCTGGGAATGGACAGACCTTTGGCCTTCCCTGCCAAGGGACCCGTGGGAGGCAGGTGTAAGGGGTCACAGGGTCAGAAGAGCGGCTAATGGCGTGGGCTTCACCCTCAAGACTGACTCGGTACCCCTTGCTTTTTCTCTACTGGGGCAAAATTGTCAATTTTCCGGGCCTCTGTTTTTAACTCTCTAGAATCGACATCACCTGCCCACCTCACGGGGTGGGGATGCCGGTGAGAACCCAGCAGCTTCGGGCACGTGCTTAGTGCGCTCCACGTAGAACTGAAGGCGTACTGCCCAGAGCCAGAGCTTAACCAAGACGGGAGCCCCCAACTCCCCACCAGTGGGCTCTAGCTGGGCGCGCGAGGGGCGAGGTGTGGACGAGGCTTTGGGAAGAGGGGCACACGGGAACACGTGGGATTCAGCGCACAAGAGGTCAAGGGTAACCCGTCCAACTTCGTTTTGGGACAGGGGAAGGGGGTGCCATTGCAAGTCGCTCGCTGGAGTTGCCAAAGACAGGCTGCTAAGGCCGCAAGTTGCGGGGTCCGAGAGCCCCGGGGGGCGCGAGGGGTTGGGGGGAGAACTCCCGGATCGCCGGAGTCGCGAGACGCAGCCACTCACCCAGCAGCAGCAACTTGAGCTCCCGGCGCGCGTCCTTTTTGTCCAGACGAAGCTGCCGCTCGATCTCGGCGCTGATGCGCTGCGACTCCTTCTCCTCCGCGGACAGGCAGCAGCAGCCGGCCATGGTGCGCCCAGCACCCGACGGGGAGCCCGAGACTCCGCCGGGCCAATACGCGTCGGACGCTGGGGTTTGGAGAGAAAAGACCGGACGGATCAGAGGTTCCGAGTAAGAGGACTGGACCTCTGGGGTTCACTCTCCTTCGAGGATCGGCGAATACTGAGAGCTGGGAACGTTCCAGGGCAGCCCGGATCCAGGCTCGTCCAACACCGCACTCGCTCCGGGAGGAGGGGAGTTGCTGCCCGGGAAGATGCGCGCACCTCTTGGCACGGAAGCGGGACCTCCGGTCAGGGGGTGCGCAGAAAGTTGGGTCGTCAAAGCCCGCAGGTGCCGGGGGAGAGGTGCGGGTGCAGGCCCAGGGTGGGTCGGAAGTAAAGGACCTGGTTGGCCCTTGCCTGGAAAGTTGCGAAGACTTCAGCAATGACCCAGTGGAAGGGTTTCTGCTGGCTCTTGTGGCTCTAAGTGCCTGGAGGAGGCGGAGCGTCTCGAACCTGCAGCCCTGGAGTCTGCCCAAGTTGGGTGCTCCAAGCCGAAGGCGCTTGGGAGAGAAAGGAGGCGCGGAGCTAGGGCCCTGGAGTCTCCGGGAGCACCCCTACAGCTGCCTGTCTGGCTGTGGCGTCCAGGAGCGCGAAGGGCCGCCTGCCGAGGGGGGCAACGAACAGCACACTCTGGCCGCCAAGCCCTTCTGCCTGCCAGATCCGGGTTCGGACCGGCGAGTTTAGTTTCGCCAACTCACAGTCTGAATGGAGGCGGCGGCGGCACGGCCGGCTGGAAAAGGAGTGAGGCTGAGCCCTGCGTCTGCAGCAGGACACAAAACGCTAGGGGAGAGGCTGAAGTCTCCACCCGCCCTCAAGTTGCGGCTTGAACACCAGCCTCCCCACTACAACCACCTGCGTTTCCTAGACGGGCTCCTCCCTCTTCCCAGATGCCCAGCTCGGCGGTTGTCTGCAAAGTGCAGCTGGACCTGAGCCTGCTGGCCTCTGGGTCCAGTTATAAGAGAAGTGCAAGATCGGAGGGTAAATAACACTTCCTTCCCAGCCCTTCCTAAGTCTCCGGGGTGGGGTAGGTAAGGAAGTGGGGAATGGAAAGCAGCTGGTTGCTTTGCATTTTATGATGGGAAAGGGCTGACAACGTTCCCGGGTGCACCTGTCAAGTTTTCTGCCTCAGCCCTGAAGCCTGACAGCCGCCTTGCCATTGTGTCTGCGCAGGCACATTGGCCTGGCTCTTGGAACGTCGGAATCATGTTTGAGCAGCACGAATAAAAACTTAAAAATTAAAAAGCACCTCTTTGTATTCAAATGGCACAATAGAATGCAGATTAAAACATCAGACTGTATAGATTTTGATGCAGGAAAAAGGGAAGGTGGGGAGAGAGGATCCCGTGCACCACAGCAAACAATGTTCTTTTCCTTTTCTTCAAGTCAGCTATGTGCCATGCAAACACTTTCTGGCTTTAGGCAATTAGCTAATGCTTCCTTTATTAAGAACAGCCTAAGTGCCTTTCACACAAGAAGCATATATTTTATCAATTCAAACTGATGAGAATATTGAGTGGAGTGAAGATGTATCATTATATGTACAAAGAACTTGGCATCTGTGATGCTATCTGGCAGCAAGGTCTTATTATTTATTTTACAGTTTAAGAAATATAGCAAATCAGGTTTTAAAAATGAATGTGCATGCATTCTTAAATGCAAGACTATTTTAGTTTCTTTCAGGCATAAATTGATAGTAACAGTGACCTCTACAGGAAAACCCCTGGACATTTCTAATGTGATCCTTGGCCGTTATTAGTCACATGTTTCTCTCCTAGCTCTTACAGATTAATTTACAATTTGAGAATAAGATCTCTTGGCTTCTCAAAGTAATGAATGATTGCATTGTAATTATTAGGATTTTTAGATGATTAAAAACAAAGGCAAATGGAAGTCTAAGCTAACTGAAATAACTGACCTGTTAGATCTATAGTTGCTAAAATTTTACACATTGATTATGGCAAATCTGTACATCTTTCCTGAGATGGTCAATGTGGCAGTATGTATCTAAAGCCTCAGAGACGTCCATCTCCTGTAGCCAAACCAGTAATTCCTCCCTTAAGAATAATCAATAAGATGGCTTGGGACACTGCAGCTGCCGCGATGTTGATGCCCAAGAAGAACCTGATTGCCATTTATGAACTCCTTTTTAAGGAGGGTGTGATAGTGGCCAAGAAGGATTTCCATATGCCTAAGCACCCAGAGTTGGCAGACGAGAACGTGACCAACCTTCATGTCATGAAGGCCATGCAGGTAGAGATGTGAAAGGGTTGAAGCTGTTGGATTGGGATGGAGATGGAGGGATTTTCCATTAAGGCAAATTGCAAGGAGAGGTTAGGACAGCTTGTGTTGCTTGCTGCCTTAAAGGGCAGTGAGATACACTTGCAAACTTGTTTATGAAGCTTTGCAGCTCCTTTCCAGCTCCAAGCTCCTAGTTACGACTTAATGAATTTTCTGCCTTACAGTCTCTCAAATCACGAGGCTATGTGAAGGAACAGTTTGCCTGGAGACATTTCTACTGGTACCTTACCAATGAGGGTATCCAGTATCTCCGTGATTACCTCCACTTGCCCCCTGAGATCGTGCCTGCCACCCTGCGCCGCAGCCATCCAGAGACAAGCAGACCTCGGCCGAAAGCTCTGGAAGGGGAGCGACCTGCAAGACTCACAAGAGGGGAAGCTGACAGAGACACCTACAGATGGAGTGCTGTGCCCCCTGGTGCCAACAAGAAAGCAGAGGCTGGGGCTGGGTCAGCAACTGAATTCCAGTTTAGAGGTGGATTTGGTCGTGGACGTGGTCAGCCACCTCAGTAAAATTGCAGGGGATTATTTTGTGTTAAATAAATCTGTAGCTGGAAAAACTTAAAAAAAAAAAAAAAAAAGATGGCTTGGCGTCTGTGGCTCAACGGGCTAAGGCGCTAGCCACGTACACCTGAGCTGACGGGTTCGAATCCAGCCCGGGCCCGCCAAAGAACAATGATGGCTGCAACCATAAAATGGCCGGGCGTTGTGGCGGGCGCTTCTGGCCCCAGCTACTTGGGAGGCGGAGGCAAGAGACTCGCTTGAGCCCAGGAGTTGGAGGTTGCTGTGAGCTGTGATGCCACATCCCTCTATCCAGGGCGACAGCTTAAGGCTCTGTCTCAAAAAAAAAAAAGAAGAAGAATCAATAAGAAGCCCCATGATTTACGTGGGAAGATTTTGTTTCTAATGACAACAAAAATTCAAAACAACCTACATGTCCAACAATAGGGAATAGGTGAAATACTTTATGCTTTATCTACACAGAGAGATTATGCAGCCATTACATATGTGGCTATGTGAGAAATAAATATGTAAGCAACAATTAAAGATTTGGGGGAAATCCTAATGGTGTCCCCAAAGTCACTGTATCTAGGGAAAAGGGGAAATTGTAGCTAATTATTTCAAAAAAACAGTGATTCCATTTTATTCCTCTTGCAGATTAGAGCATAAACTAGATATGCATTTCAGATACCTGCCAAGTTCTGGGCCATAAGGGTGAGCTCATTGTCTGGTATTTCTCTGAGTGCTTATTGAGTCCATGCCAGCTGTTATACCAGACACCGAGAAGTCAGATAATAAGAGAATTCCAGACTTTAGATAGAGCTGTAGTCTAGTAGAAAAAAAGTAAGACTGAGACCCAGAAATATGAGCCAAGCCCTTTCCTGTTCCCTCCCAGAAAACAGTGAGCATGCTTCAGGGTCAGCTGGAGCAGGAGGCTTCCAGAGTCTATAGGTGTGCACAGCGGGGCCTTCACAAACCTCCCTCCAGCTCAGCCTCATTTCCCATTGCTCTCCCAGAGCTACTAACAAAATGTAACCTTGAGTTCTCCCCATCTCATGGCTAGGTGCACACTGTTCCCTCTTCCAGAAATGCCATCTCTCACCCCAAACTTAGGTCATTTCTTTTCCAAACACATTTCTTCTAAGAAACCATTTCTATCCCTTGTCAGACCCATCTTGCACTGCTGCCCGGACACCTCCCGTGGTCTTCTTTTCAACATCACACCCTATTACACCGATTTCTGCTTCTAATCCAAGTGTTACTCATAGGTAGAGGGGTTTTTCTTATTCATCTTGGTATTCCCTAATCAGCACATTTTAATTGACTGAATAAAAATTGAAACCAAGAAGAATTAGTCTGATATGAGAGGAAAGAAAGCTCTCATGGTGGAAGGTAAGGACAAATCAATAAGCAAATCCACAACAAATTCATGACCAAGGGCCCACACAGTGGTTCACGCCTGTCATCCTAGCACTCTGGGAAGCCACGGCAGGCAGATCCCTTGAGTTCAGGAGTTTGAGACCCGTCTAAGTAAGACCGAGACCCGATCTCTACAAAAATTAGAAAAATAAGCCAGGCATGGTGGTGCGAGCCTGTGGTCCCAGCTACTCAGGGGACAAGAAAAGAGGATCACTTGAGCCCAAGAGTTTGAGGTTGCTATGAGCTATGACGATGCCAGGGCACTCTACCAGGGCGACGGAAAGATTCTGTCTCAAAAAACAAACAAAAGAAAAAATACACGACTTAGAAAGAACTTGTATATGTGAGTTGCCCCCAAGTTACCACTTGCCTTTTTAGAATAACTGCCCTCTTTCTAGTTCAGAACCTCAAGGAAATGTGCAAGTAGAGGGGGAGAAAGACGCTGCTCTCTTTTACACAGGTATTACTTTAGAATTTTAACAAGTAACACAGAGTAAAAAATGACCATGAGGAAGTTCGCAGAGCACTAATTCTCACTGCTGCTATATGTCAGTGTTTTTCAGACTGCAACTGTGACTCGTTCCTGGGTTGTGACCAGTTTGGGTTTTTTTTATTTAAACAAAAAGGATAAAATATGTAGTATAAAGAGAGAATGTCAAGGTGTGCTTTCTATGTTATTGTTTCATAAAATGTTTATTTTAGTTGCATATGTAAATATCAACTCTTAAGCAAATCAGTTGTTAATGGGACTTTGCTTGTCCATATCCCAGAGAGGTTGTTTTAGATTATTCCAAATTTTCTAACTCATCTTTCTAAGCCAAACATGGTAGCAGTTTTGGGTTCAGTTTTCTGTGTCTAATGTGTTCTTAAAAATGTTTTAAGTTCCTTCAAGCTAGACCTCCCATTTGATCCTGCAATCCCATTACTGGGCATCTACCCAGAAGGATAAAAAATCCTTTTATTGTAAGGACATTTGCACTAGACTGTTTATGGCAGCTCAATTTACAATCGCCAAAATGTGGAAACAGCCTAAATGCCCACCAACCCAGGAATGGATTAACAAGCTGAGGTATATGTACACCATGGAATACTATTCAGCCATTAAAAAAAAATGGAGACTTCGGGCTTGGCGCCTGTGGCTCAGCGGGCTAAGGCGCCAGCCACGTACACCTAAGCTGGCGGGTTCGAATTCAGCCCGGGCCCGCCGAACAACAATGACGGCTGCAACCAAAAAAAAATGGCCAGGCATTGTGGCGGGCGCCTGTAGTCCCAGCTACTTGGGAGGTGGAGGCAGGAGACTCGCTTGAGCCCAGGAATTGGAGGTTGCTGTGAGCTGTGATGCCACTGCACTCTATCCAGGGT
>CAUYRH010026268.1:0-36537 GCA_963574655.1 Perodicticus potto
CCCCTCCCTTGCCCCTTTCCCCATATTCTTATGCTATAATTGGGTTACAGCCTTCATATGACAGCTATAGATTAGTTTCATAGTAGGGCTGAGTACATTGGATACTTTTTCTTCCATTCTTGAGATACTTTGCTAAGAAGACTATTTTCTAGCTCCATCCATGTAAACATGAAAGAGGTAAAGTCTCCAAACACAATAACGAAGAAAATGCCATGAAGGCTATATTAACCAGGTTAATGAAAATATTTCAAATTGTATATAATACCAGCACATTGTACCCCATTGATGTACACAGCTATGATTTAATTTAAAAAAATGAGGCACAGTGAAGGCCTCAGCTTGGCAGGTGTCAGAAAAGTAACCTTGAGCCAGATGACAGTGGCGAGACTCCCATGACAGTGGTATCCAGCTCCTTCCACTCACCTAAATTTACTCAAACCATTCTCAAGAAAAAGAAAGGTAGCATTGATTGGTCATCTGCTACAGGCCATGACCTTTTAAGTATACAGCCCCCATTGAATGGGCACAAGAACTCTTTGACGTGAGTGGAAGTATTCCACCTCCTAGAGGGGAGGGTATGGAAGCTCAGAGGATTTGACCCAAGCCACACACGGGCCTGTGCCAGGCAGTGCAGATGGAAGCCAAAGGCATATTTTTGCTCTTTCCACCACATCAGGCTACACCCTCCTCTTAGACTCAATACCCTCAGCTTATACTCAAAAACTTGTGCCCGAAGTTCTTGTAATCTGCATGCAAAAATAGCAACCCAGGGAGTGGGAGGTGGGAGTAGAAAGGGAGAGGCAATGTGACGCGGTCAACAGGAGCAACTGCAGTCCACAGCTGATCAGAGTCACGCTCTCACGGAGGATAGGGTCGGGCATTCACAGATATCTCCTTCTCAGACGGACCAACAATGCAGCAAGTGTGTGTGTGTGGCTTCTAATGCAGGAGATTCTCTCCCCAGGGTGCTCTTTAGGCTGCAGCAGAGCTCCTTCCTCCAGAGCTGCCTCCTTGCAACCTCTGGTCCTCTGAGAGGTGGGATAGGGAGGTGACAAGATTGTCCCTACATCAGCTTCTTTCAGACCCTGGGAGAAGCTTGTCAGGGCAGCTGGACCTGTACCACGGCCTTCTGTGAAAGGCCAAGGCCTGGGAAGGCAGCTTGCTCCTTCTCAAACACAACAAAAAGCACAATAATTAGGACCTGAGAAGGTCCACGTTTTCCCGCCTTCCTTTATGTTTGGACTTCATTTACTGAAAGGAGTTTTATTCTCTAGTCTTGCGCTAGGCTAGAGAATAGCTACACATTAGTACCTTTTGAAAATTTAAGACAGCTCCACATTGAGCTGGAAACTGGAGAAAATAAAATCCCAAGAAAAGGTCATTCGTGCAGGACTCCTAACTCACTTCCCTGGGACTAACTGTCAGTTTTCTCTGCAGGGAACAGGCCGGAATCCTCTCAGGGACAGGTATTGCCACATATTGTAATAGCCCAATATTACAACCTCCCTGAAACACACACACTCACAGGATTAGGACTGTTTTGAACAATGAACCTGACACAGGGCCTCTAGAAAAGAAAAGCACACCCTGAATGAGGAAAGAACAGATACCTGCGGCAGATAGAGTATAAAACACCATCTGAGATAGCCAGTTGAAAGCACAAGCCTGTTATCAGAATAAACATTTCCTTCCAGAGCAAGGTGAATCTCCATTTAACAAGTCTGTCTGGCGTGCCCTCAACATTCTCAGCACTTAAAAGCCAAACTTGAGGCATCTGTTTTTCCTGCTGAAATTTCCCACCTGGTTGTCGATAGCCCTTTCCAAACACAGGCCCAGGTCTGAGCTCTCCCAGCCGCCTGGCCATCTGAGAAAGGCCGGGAGAGACGATGAACTCCGACTCTCAACGTATCTCCCACTTGAACTTCGCGAGTTTATTTGGGAAGGACATTCTTTAGTTCCACCATTTTTTTAGTAAATTTGTTTTAGAGATTTTAAATAGCTCCAAAGCCACACACTTACATTATAAGTATAATATCTCCTATGGGAACGATTTGCTCCATCATGTAAATGTACACCCACATGCCCTCGAGTAAAGCTGCTTACACAGAGACGGGATGAGCCCCCTTCCCATTATATCTCTCAGAGTACACAAGTGGGTCGCTTTCGGACTCAATGATACCCTGACCACCTCTGAACTCCCCAAATGCACATACACCACATGCTTGTGGAGGGACGGCACTGTTCATGAACTTCCCGCACTTCCCGAACTCAGTGGTTCTCCTAATGTGACCAGCAGCACCTGAAAACTTGGTTAGAAATGCAAATTCTTGAGCCCTGACCAAGACCCACTGAATCAGAAAACTTGGGGGTAGAACCCCACAACTTGTGTTTTAAAAGCCCTCCAAGTGATTCTGATGCACCCCAGGAGTTTCTGGTTCAATAGGTCTGGAGTAGGGCTCAAGATTTTGCATTTCTAACAAGTTCTCAGGTGATACTGACGCTGCTGCTCTGGAGACCACGCTCTGAGAACCCTGGGTACAGACGAGGAAACTCAAGTGTAGAGACTGTCTCGGGCCAGGCAGTTGGGCAGAGCACAAAAACCCAAGCAATCTGGGTCCAGAGCCCGGCTTCTTTATTTACCTCTATGCTATACAGACAGCCCTTCTCGTGAGGAAGGGAAAGTGGCAAGTTGGCTGTGAATGTGCCTAGGGGAGGGTTTCACTGTGCCCAGTGAGCAAAGACAGAGCGAACTGCGCTGGACATGGAAGAAGCAGCAGTTTGCCTCTCAAACTGAGGACCATAGAGCGAGGCCACAGGTTTGTTCTCATGGGGTAAGTTTGGTTTGCTGTTTTCCAGCCGCAGGCTGCTTCCTGGCTCGAAGCAAGCACATGGGTCATTTTGAAAGTTTTGAGATACAAAATCAAGAAACGTAAAATCTGCATGGGCAGAAACAAATGAAGGCCTCTAGCAACACCAATGAGCCAAGCAAGGTGAAACTTGCACTGGTGAGTCAGAAAGGCCCCGCTGGCTGTTTCTTGGAAGTGAAATAATGGACCATAAGTCTGTTTCAAAACTTCAGTCGTGACCATGTATTCTGCAAAAGTATACTTTGGTCACAACATTACTTCCATACATTTTGTTGATTTGAGACAAATTCATGTCTGAAATGAAAAATAATCTGAACTATATCCCTTTAGAAGGATGCCGAGGCACTATCATATTTTCTGATACAAACTATGGTCGCTCATAATCATCATAATTCTGAGGTTGGAATCACATATGCACAGCTGGTACTGACGGGAAGGATGGTGGCCTTGTGTTCTGGGTGTTGAATTTGGGGGTCCAGTTCCCAGTGGAAAACAGGCATTGCCTGACCCCACTAGTCACTCCGAGGTGTGCGGCTTCCCTGGGAAGATGGTGAACTTCTCACCGGGGCTGTGGCCAGGAACTACCCAGGGTGGTTAATGACACCACGATGTCGGTGAGTCCTTAGAGACAGAGAGAGACTGGCAAGGAAACTGATTCTTGTTATGATGAAGGGCTGAAGTTGAGGGACAGAACAGAGGAAGGGAACAGAGAGGGGGCAGGGTCAGTGGGCTCTTCTCCAGTCAGACTATAAACAGCAACAGACATTTCAGCCGTGTCTTGTGTAAGAGGCTCCATTGATTCACAAGGTTCCCTAACAGAAGGATGACGAGAAGCTGAGACAGAAAGGGCCCATTCATTCATGCAGAACACCAGTGCCGGGCCCCCATTGGCTCCCGCTGATGGCTCCAGGCTGATAGGGAGGAGGGGGGAGAGGCAGCCGGAGGAGGAGGTGGAAATGAAAGAAAATGATGACTACAAGATTGTCGTGAAGAAATGTACAGCTGCGCAGGCAATTGAATGCAAATGTGGCTTCCCGTTTTAGCTGTGTAGTTAACGTTCTCAGATTCATCTATTTTTCTCTTTCTTGTCATCTTCCCCGCCTCCCTCCTTGCCTTGTGTTTTTCTAGGCTCCTACTTCTTTTTTCCTTTCCATTCAGCTCCCATCTTCTCTTCTCAAGTTCTTTACCTCTCTGCTAACAGCCACCTTCACCTTCTGGCCATTCACAGGGAAGTGGCTTCTTTCTTCCTCCGCACCCCTTTCATCATCAATTCCATCCAGCCCATTCCCGGCTGGCTTTGGTGGCCGAGTGTTCTCTCCCACTCACCTGGAAAGGCTTTCTTCCCCCATTCACATTTTCCTTTCAGCTTGATTCTCTCTTCCCCTCTCCCCCCCTCCCAGCCCTCCTCCTCCTCAGCCTCTGCCCCTCCGTGAAGAGGAACAACTTTCAGATGCAGGCTGCCTCGAGGGGCCTCATCGTCCCTTGACGGCTTCTCCTGTCCAGATTCCACACACTGACGGATGTGTAGTCCTTGGAAAAGAAGTTCATTCATCCCCTCTGAGAGCAGAAATGTGGGGTGGGAGGGTGCAGGGATGAGCAGTAGCCATGAGACAGAGGATGGGAAGGAAACTGAAGTTATAAATAGCATAAAAGAAGTTGAAAAAATGTCTAGTATTTTTTCTCTCTTTCTTTATATTCAACACATCTCCAAGGAAATACACTACAGCTGGAGAAATCGTTGGTTGCTCAGGTTCTCTGGTCCCTTCCTTGTAACCCCACGATCCCCTTCCAAATGTCCACCCATGAATGGAGAGAGCTGGATCACTGCCCCAAAACAATCCCTGCAATGCCTTCGTCTGGAAAGTTCGAAAGACAAAGGAGCTGGAAAGGCTCAGGGTTCTCACCAGATATATCCGTCAGTGGGAGCGCAGGACAATGGGAGCTACAGCCATCGTGTTTGCGAAGAGATCGCCACCAACTGGTGGGGGCCACAGTCTTGCAGAAGCTACCTGCCATCTCTGAGCGGCCTGCAAGAGCAGATGGCAACTCAGGCCATTCTAGGAATGGTTATTATATGCCTAGGTCTTCTCATCCCACCCAAAAGCCACAAGTCTGGGTGACATGACCTTCCTTCCTGCAGTTACAGAGTAGACTGTGGGAAGAAGACTGTATTTTGGTGCTATAAGTCCTCGTATCGTAAAGCAGTTTCATCCTAAGGGGTTCTTCATATGCTCCACAGACAACACCTCACTGACCCCGAAATAAAAACGTTTTTACCTTCAAGAATGTTGACAAAGAGAAGAATGAAAAATCACCTCCATGTGGGAGTTCATGGACTTCTCAGTTAAGAAAGAGAAGGGCTGTGTCTCTTTGCCATGAAGAAGCCTCTGATTTTGAGGCTAATGAGTGTGAAGAGGCCCTCAGCTATTAATAAGACGTTGCTTGTAGCAGACAGAAGCACCACCCAGAGCTGCAAGTGTTAGAGCAAGGCAGCTTTAACATCAGTTGTGCTGGGAGATGTGACTCTTAAGCCTTGTGGCATTAATGAGATTCAAGAATTATATAAATATAGATAGAACCATTTTGACCTTTGGCTTATACAAATAAAATCTATTTTGTTTAGCCTTTTAAAGGATTGCTTTTTCATGTCCTCAGATTTTAAGTCCTTAATTCTAACCAGTGAACAGGTGCAAAGTCTTGCCAGCCTCCTTGTGAAATGAGTAGATAGTTGAAACATTTGTATTTATGCTTAGAGGAACTGAGACACCAAGGAGAATGTGACAGCATAAATGTTATGCCTGTAATCTAGGGTGGTGACAAAGAGTACCTCTCAGACCTCTCGGCTGTTGAGTCAAGAGAATCTGGAACACAGGAATTTATTTCATTCTGCATGGAGAGAAACTAGGTGACTAAAAGGCCACTCCCCACCTTCCACACCCATCTACTGGGCATTGTGGCAGCTTGCCCCATGCCTCTCTGTTTATTGCTGATGAACAATAAAGCATGGACCAAAAAAGCAAACATTTATTTACTTCTTCACTTTTGTAAAAGTAGTTTACTAAAGGATGGTGTAGGTTAAAGGGATGCTGAACAAAAACTTTGCCTTCAAGTTGCTTTCCAGGCCGCAGCTCCCCCCAGTTCTTCACCCCCCACATAATTCCTCAGGATTACATTTTTTGGACATGCCTTAGGCTAACAATTCATCCCAGGGGAAAACACTGATTTTTTTCAACTGGCTTTTTGGTATTCAGATATATTACCATAACATGGTCTCATGGAAAATTGAACTTAATAGCCCAATTTGAATTGAATCCTATTCAAGCAGTCATTTCAGAGTCCCAAAGTTCAAATTTAACGTTTTGTATTATTAAACGAACAAACAACACCACCCTCCCCAGCTATAAATGAAGACTAATCGAGTTTGTGAGAAGCAGAGTGACTCCTACAAGCAGACGGAGGTAAGGACTTTGGACGGTCTCTCGGGGACATGGGTCAGGAGCTCTCTGGAGGAGCCGGGCCCTGTTCACCAGAGGGCAGCACCGTGACCGGACATCAGGGACAGAGGGAGAGGAGGGGTCTAACAGGAGAGCCGGGGACAGAGGGACAGAGGAGAAAGAGGCCAGACCCAGGTGGGCAGAGAAACACTGGAAAGAGGTGCCGAATGCAAACGATTATGTCCCTTAAGGCGGCTAGGTAACCCGCACTCCTCTGTTTTACCCAGTTCATACTTCATGGCTGCAAAACTTCTAGGCTCTTTGTTAACAGCCAAAGTGGGCGGCTGTCAGGAAATACCCAGTGGGCAGGTCTCTTTGCAAAGTAGAGATCTAAAACAACCTTTCTTGACCCCATTCCTAGAGTTTAGTCTTCCTGTGAGAGAACAAAGTAACCGAACGTTATTGAGGAGCGCTGGGAATTTCCACGGGACAGTAACAGTATCCAAGCCTACACAAGCCTTGGGGGCTGTTGTTTCTAAGCGCCCAACTCTCCTCGGGTTCCCATTGTCCTTCAACTGCGTCTGTCGCCATTCCCAGCTGAAGCTGTTATTTGTGTTCCTACCTGAGCCACAGTGTTCCAGACCGGTGGGGACTTCCTGAGTGGGCATCTCATCCCGGAAGGGGTAGTAAGGTCTCTGCTGGTGGTAACTGGACAGGAAGCCACAGGTCATTTGAGGATCTTCATAAGTGTTGCTAGGACCCAGCCTCTGTGACCAAGAAAATCAAAGCAAATATGTTAGAGGAGGAAAATCTCTAAAGTTTAGCCCCAGTGGAGCTATGATTTCATAGTATTCAGCTGCATGTAAATAGGAATCATGGGGCGGCACCTGTGGCTCAAAGGAGTAGGGCGCTGGCCCCATATGCCGGAGGCGGTGGGTTCAAACCCAGCCCCAGCCAAAACTAACAGAATTAGTTGGTTACGAATACCAAAGGAAAACCAAAAAACGCAACTACACAATAAAATTCACTTTATTTTTCAGTTAATCAGTGTGTGTGTGTTTTAATGACATCGGTTGCTAGAGAAGAATTTTCTGTTCCTCCCAATATTTGGGGAGTTGTGCTTACTAGTTTTATGAAGTACATAAAGTATGCCATCCACTCTTTAAGGAAGACAGATGTGCTATGTAAAGGCCATGTTTTGCAGTATTTAAAACCCTCTTCTTTCAAGCCAAGTATGCATAGATTTAAATCTTGGCTCTACCACTTATGAATGGGCCTAATTCCTTAGTATAAACCTCAGTTCACTCAATTGTAAAATGGTAATAGTAGAAGCTGGGAGCAAAGGTGAACACCTGTAGTCCCAACTATGTGGGAGGCTGAAGCAATAGGATCTCAAGTAATAGGAGTTCAAGGTCAGCCTGAGCAACATAGCAAGACCCCATTCATCTTGGAGGAAAAAGTGTGTGAATAAAATTACTTAACCTCATAAAGTAGAAGGATTGAATAAAATAATATGTATGAGAAATTTATATATAAAGCAAAATGAAATATGAAATGCATTTAAAAATAGTGTATGTGAAATGCATTTAAAAGTAGTGTATTAATATAATGTAGTTACTGTCTCAAAATGAGATCCTAAACATTCTTGGAATAGAGTAAGTCAGTTACAAATTAAAACACAAAAGGAACGGCATCAGATTTGTGGAAAGATTTCTTGAGAATAGGAGTCTACCCTGACCCATCCTCAACTTTGTTTTCTTTCTTATTGCTACTGTCTTCTTTTAGAGTCTACCCAAAACCCCAGCCAAACTCTGAGAATTTCATTTCATTAAATTTTTTGATGTTAAGGTACTAACAAGTGTACTCCCAAGATGGTATTCTCAGCCCTGGAGAGGATCTTGCTGGGTTGCAAGAAGAAGGAAGGTTCTCAACCTTTCCAATGCTGCAACCCTTTAAAACAGTTCCTCATGTTGTGGTGACCCCCAACCATAAAATTGTTTTTGTTGCTGCTTCATAACTGTAGTTTTGCTATTGTTATGAATCATAATGTAAATATCAGATATGCAGGATGGTCGTAGGCGACCCCTGTGAAAGGGTGATTCGACCCCCAAAGGGGTCGCAACCCACAGGTTAAGAATCGCTGCTCTAACTGGAGAGCCTTTCCTGTCCTCTCCCCCTGCTGAGCACGCCACATGGCTCAGCACCTCTGCACTGGAGTCCGCTGCTCACTGTCTGCTCCTTTCCCATTTTGCAATTTAACTTAATTTCAGTAAAAATAAGAAAAGAGAGTATACTGGCACAGAGAAAAAAATGACATTTGAACCAAAAATGTAGAGGAAGGTTCTATGCATGGTGCAAAACCTCATTGACTTGTTTTCTATGACATTTGTAAAATCGTCCAAATGAGGCCTGGATGACATTTACTGTGGGGCTGCTCATTTTCCAGCTGCGTTGAAGGTGACACTCTTGGGACAGATTGGAGACGCGTGAGTTGGTGTACAGGGCTGACATCCTCGGCCTGTGGCCGCCGGGAGGCCTTGATGAGCATGATAAGAATGTAAACCGAGCGATGGGAGATTTGCCACTTACATATGTTTAGGGCTGAGAGATTTTCTTCTCATCAGCAAGAACATAGGATGGAGTTTCAGTCAAAAGATGTTTCCTCGGTTCCAGCTTCAAATCATCCTGCTGACATTTTATTTAGTATGGAAACTCCTGAAGCAACTACCTTAAGCACTTCTTTTGAGTCCCCAACAATAAGCAGGTCTTCAACAATACTTTGAAAGTGAATCAATTTAAAACACCTTTTCTAGACCGTTAAGCCCAGCTGTGTACTTGTGATGTCTGTTTCTCTCTTTTCCTAGTCCCTCGGCACCCGTCCCAAAATTCAGCATAAGGTGTCAGAGGTGTAAGAATAGGGTCTTAAGCAAGGAGATTTTGGTTCTAAATCACATGAAAGAGAACTCTACATTATCCACATCTGTATTTGGGGGGGGGGACAGACTGTGCATAGTTTGCAGACAATGATAGATTCTGGGTGGCGCCTGTGGCTCAAAGGAGTAGGGTGCCAGCTCCATATGCCAGAGGTGGTGGGTTCAAACCCAGCCCCGGCCAAAAACCACAAAAAAAAAAAAAGAGAGAGAGAGAGAGAAAGTGACAGATCCTTATAAGTTGGTCGTAAGAGATAAATGGGGTTCGTGTAAGTTGGAAGTGGGGAGTTTGTTACCGGTCCTGCTAAGAGGGTGGGAACCTAAGAAACCTAAATTCCTATTTAGAGGGTTAGCTTTTCTCTGCTAAAGAAAGATCACTTGAAAGCAAGGTGTAATATGCAGAGAGGGGCTGAAGAAAAATGATCTGGGTGCCACGTTCAGAGGAGAGCAAGGAGGCCTTGGCGTGTTAAAGGGTGAGCTGTAAAGTAAGGACCGGGGTAGCTGCACCGTGGGTCCACTCACAGCCTTTGAATAACGACCATGTACGGCATCAGTTTGGTTTGATGTGACTGTTTTTTTCATGGAGTCACTCCTTCCCCCCAACCAGGCCTTGTGTCAACAAGTATATTTCTTTTTTTATTTCATAATAGAAACTCTCTGCATGTTTTTAAGATATATTTCCTCTGTAGCTGTTCTCAATGAGCCAGAGAACCCTGTTTATAAGAATGAGAAAGCAACAATACCCCACATCTACCATAAACCACAAGCATCTTCACTATTTGATGCCCTAAAAAAACATGGTTTTGTTACCTTAGACACCTGTTTGTTAGACATTTCATGAACTGACTTAATAACTATTTCATAGAGTATGAAAATGATATTTTCCTGAGAGAACCGCATCTCCAGTTCCAATTCATTATGAAACTGTCTCAGTTGAGGAGAAAGAAGCCGGGTGTTAGTTAGCAGGTTAAAAGTCTCAGCAGCCTAACCCTCACCTCATTGCTTGAAAAAGTCACCACCCCTAACAGCTCCTTCCCCTTGAGTCTCATCATCAGCACCTTCCCTTCCTAACTGCAACTGGAGAGGAGTCAGTGGGATGTAAGCAACTCTCCCAATGTCTGCCGCAGTTTCAAGGAGCCTATAAAGGACACATCCTCAGCCATCCATCCCGCAGGTGACAGTAGAAAGGAACTAACTTACATCACATACCAGCTCAGTGCCCGCTGGTGTGCCAAGCATTATACAGAGACGATCACCTTTAATCGTCACTGCAATCTTGCAATATTTTCATCTCCATTTTACAGAAGAATAAACTAAGGCTTTAAGAGGGCAAGTAAATTTCCAAAGGCCACACAGCTAATAAAACAATGGAGACTGAATTCTAAACCGGGTTTGTTTGATTTCAGTCTTTCTTTTCTGCTTTATGTACACCATGTGGCTCACATGGCTATGTACAGATGGCTCAGAGGGTGGTCACTGTCCATGATAGGTCTTGATGAGTTATGGCAACATGCGTTCATGGAACTAATATGCCTGGTGCACCGAGTCTCTGCTGAGGATAACGCTGATGTTAAGAATACAACATGAGCAAGAAATAGACCCTGACCTTGGAAGCACACAGATAATAACCCAGGAAAATACAGCAAGGGGATGTGACAGGATCAAGTCCCAATGTGCAGGGGGCGGGGAACAATGGCAAGGGAAGGCTTCCTGGGGGAAGCGGACTAAGGTAATATCTATAAGGTTGAGGAAGATCTTACCTAAAATGTTCAATGAAGGGTCAAGAGAATAAAAGCAGCGGCAGCTGACACACTCAAAGGTGAAAAAGAACGTAGACAATGGCGCCGTGGGGAGTAAGAAAGACTCGGGGAGGTGTTACAGAGACATACAGACTGTGTTGTTTGGTGTTGACAAGGGTAAGGGAAAGACGTGCCCTTGGGCGCTGAGGATGTCTGGAATGGGGAGCCAGGAGTGAGAATCCAAGCTGGAGAAGAAGGCCGTGGAAGCCACACAGGAATCTGGCCTCAGAAAAAGGCTGCTGGAGGTTGCATTAGAGAAACGTGACATGGTGAACCACTGTGTTCTACAAAGGCTCGTTTGATGGTGTTAGGGTGCAAGGACCAGGTGGGGACAGAAGGTGAGGAGGGGCACAGTCAGTAGCAGAGTTTGGCTGAGCCAAACTGAGGCTGAGGCAAAAAGAAAAATCAGTAATACCAAGCCTGACTTCAAAATTTTGATTTTTTTTCCATAATAACTTTTGCATTAATGCTGATTTTTCAAAGAGCATTACGTGAAGATATTATTCAGCTTGATAACTGAGTTTTGGGGCACCCCACGAGTGCCCCCATCACCTCACCATAGTTCAGTGATGAAGAAAGAGTTGAATTAGCGCCGTGAGCAGAGAGGTGAAGAGGAAGGTGTGTGGTGGAGGAAAATGCCATGTGATTTTAGGACAGATCGGGCATAGGAAATGAAGGGACACGGGAAAGCCAGGATGAAAGCCAGGGTAACACTTAGATAGCTCGCTTCCTAACAGCAAAGCGATGTGTCCAGGTTGCATAAATAGGAAGGGTGGAAGAGAATGTCCCTTTGGGCTGTGTTTAGCTGGAGAGAGGGCACAGCACCTGGGCAGGGGGCCCGAAGGTGGAGGAAGAGTGGGAGGGGAGAGGACAGAGTCAGTTACCTCTGGTAGCATAAAGGATCTGGTGAGGCTGAAGATTCAAATAAAACGGCAGTTAAAACGAAAATGAAAGGGATGCACAATGGGTCTCTAATGTTACCAACAGGAGGAGAAACGAGGTGGGGAGGAGGGGCGGCAAAGAAGTGCCGATGGGAGGCGTTGGAGGAAGAACGGGAAAGCCTACGGGGTCTGGAAGCCAGGGCAGAGCTCTGAGCACCAGGGCCCGTAGCAAGTGGCCACTAGGAAAAGGTGGCAGCTGAGCAAGGGCGGCACCTCGGGAAAACACAGGTCTCTGGCCTGTTTTGTCACACACGTGGGGAAACAGTGACGAGCCCTTGAGGGAATGGCACTCTCTGGTCTCTCAGAGAAAGACAGCCAGAGGAACGAGCCCAGCCCCTAACTGTCCCGTCCACCTAATCCTGGAAACCCAGGAGACAAAGCCGGGCGAGTCTGGGGACTGCTGGGACAGTGGGCAGCCCCTCGGTCCTGCTGTGCTCTGAGAGGAGCACCTGGCAGCCACTTCCTCCACGGCCGGTGACACCTCACCCTGCCTGCCCCGAAGGGCTCATGGGTGGGGACCTCTCCCCGCCCAGTTCTCAGTGCTGCAGAGCCGGGCACTGCACCTGCCTGGCCCATATCCCTCCTCCTAGCCTCTCCTTTGCTCAGCATCTTCCTTCTCTCTGCCCCCCAAAGTCCCACAAAATGGGAAAAGAGAAACCGACAGACACTTCTACAACAGCAAACCACAAACACGTGGGGTCTGTGCACCCCCCGGGACCTGTCCCTCCAGCTCCTGTCTTTAGCTGCAGGGCCCGGGGCTCGTTAACCCCCCATTGCTGATCTGTGCGCCACAGTGAGTGCGCTCTGCACCAGCAAACCTGGCTTTTCTTTGGTTGATATCAGAATCCCAAGGTTTAGTCTTAGTTCAAGGCTAAAGATACAATAATACTGCTAGATGATGCTGCTTTTTAAAAAATGTCTGAAACCCAGAGGCGAAGCGGGGTCAACATTGGGTAGATGGACACCATTGGGTGCTGTCCATGGGGACAGCTGTGTGTTCCTTCCTAGCAATACCACCATGCTCTGGCAGAGAGACAGAGACCAGCAATCCAGGGGCCCGAGTCCAAGTCCTGATCTCCCTGTCAGGGGCTGCGTGACCTGTGCCCTGACCCTTTGCCGTCTATCCTGGCTGTTGCTTCCCGAGGAGGCTGGTCTCCGTGATCAGCCAACTCTGTCTCCTCCCAGCTGATCCACTTGTGTTTTTCTCCACCTTGTGGCTGACAGCCTTCATCTAACAGCAGTGGTTCTCAACCTTCTAATGCCGCGACCCTTTGATACAGTTCCTGTGGGTTTCGACGCACAGGTCGAGAACCGCTGATCTAACACACAGGCCCCCAAAGCGGGGAAGCCTGCAGAGCCAAAAGCTGTTGGAGTCATCTGGGTTCGCCACTTTCAGTGTCCCCTTAACATTTATTAAAGCCTTACATGTTTGTCTTTATTCTTCCCCGAAGCCACCCTCCCTCACTGCTCGGCCCCCACATTCCTCATGCTTCATGTTTCCGGAGAGAAAAGTGGCGCTCAGGAAGTCACAGAGGCTCTCCCCTGGCGAGGGCTCAGTCAGAGTGTACAAAGACATCGGCCAGTTCTCAGCTCAAGGCCCCTCACCTCGTGGCACAGGATCGCCCAGAGACACACGGGCTGACGCCAGCACAGACCCCTACCTAGTTAAATGTGGGCTCCCCATCCTGGGAAGATGCCTGGAGGACCAGCACTGCCTCGCAAGGACTGTCACAGGTCACCATAGGGATGAGCTGCCTGGCAGTGCTGAGGGGCCGCTCGGGCAGCCTGTATGTGGCCTCAGAAGGACACGGGGTGGGGAAAGGGGCAGCTCCCGGGCACATCGGTCCTGCTCCCTTGAGAGGCAGAGGGAAGGAGCAGAAATGCGTCCAGCTCTTCAGAGTGCGCCTGTCAGGGAGGCAGGTGGGGGGCGCAGCGTCCAGGAGAGGCAGGAACAGACAAAATAGGAAACTCTCAAAGGGCAAGTTAATTTTAGACTCAAGGCCAGGAAATTCTTTTAAAAACAATAGAGTGATGGGCTTGGGCCTTGGTGAAAGTGCAGGGCTGACACCCGGCAGGTTTCTGAGAGAGAACCCATCTGAGGCCCCAAGGAAGGTGTAGTGAGAGGACATCAACTTGTGTTCTTATTGCTTCAGCAAAGACCACCTGGGATGAACTGGGGTGATGCAGTGACCCCCAACACTGTACCGCCTCCAACCAGCCTGAGGGCACGGTGGTCTCCACTCACGGCCCAGGCTCAACGTGTCTGAGGCACAGGGAGTGGGCAGACTCATTCCGGGGCCCGCAGGTGACCCTCTTGCTCAGAGGTCTCAGGTGAGATGTGTGTCATTTGTCAGCTTCTAGCTCTGCAGACTCCTGGGCTGCCCCTCACTGGCACGAAGCCTTCAGACTCCCAGGGGCACCACTGGATGACAGCTTCAGCTCCCATAGTGTGGACAGAGGGTGAGGCTGGCTCAGAGCCTTGTAACAGGCCATGGGTGGTAGAACTTGCTACGGCCAAAGACCATCCTGCAATTGCAATTTGCTCACCAGTCTACTAAAGGAAATTCTGATATTTTTCCTAAATCGGGGAAGGCCAATTTGTCATAAACAAGGCTTATGAACACAGGAATGAAAGGCTGAGGGTTTTTTTTAATATCACAAAAAATCTTTAAAAAAAGAAAAAATAAATTTGATAGGAAGGAGCTGCTACGATCTGAATGTATTTCACATTCCTATGTTGAAATTTAATAACCGATGTGACAGTATTTAAAGATAGGGCCTTTAGGATGAGGGCAAAACCCTCGTGGATGAGACAGTGCCTGGACAGAAGGGCTGGGGGGAGTGGGTGCAGCCCCTTCTGCCCCGCCTGCCATGTGAGGACCCGGAAACAGATACGAGCCTGGAAGCAGAGACCGCCCCACCCCAGACACAAGTCTTGATCTGGGACTTCCCAGCCTCCAGAGCTGTGAGCAGCAAGTTTCTGCTTTTGATAAATTGCTCACTCTCAGGTGTTTTACTATAGCTGCACACACAGACTAAGACAGAAAACTCAGCCAGGAGTCAGGGGATTGGGACCAAATTCCATCCCTTGTCAGTTTTGCATACTTGATATTAAGAGATTGTGGGGGGTATTATCTGGAGGGAAGTTTTCTGTTTTTGAGGGGTTTCTCTGAAACAGGATCTCTGCCACCCTGGCTGGAGTGCAGTGGCAGCATCATAGCTCGCCACAACCTCAAACTCTGATCCACCTCCTTCGGCCACCTGTGTAACTGGGTCTACAGAAAGGCACCACCAAACCCCCAAATTTTTCTATTCTACACAGAGATAGGGTCTCATTCTTGTTCCTGGTTGGGAACTCTTAGCCTCAAATGATCCTCCTGCCTCAGCCTCCTAAAGGTCTAGGATTACAGGTGTGCGCCACTTCACCCACCCGGAGGTGGTTTTTAAATTGTGGTTTGACTCTGAAATTCTCTAATTTGTGCTGATTGAACCTAGTAGCTTAGAGAAGCCCCACTTTCTAAGGTGCTGGAGAAAATATATATCATTGATTTTTCTCCTTACATTTCTATGACAACCATTAAGAGTTATAAGTATAAATAATTTTCTGAAACATTGCATTTTTTTCCAGCAGTCTTTCCTGGGATAAAGTCAACACCATTCCAACAACAAGAAGAAAAATCCATTTCTAGCTTCCATTTAGATTCTAAATTTCTTTTTGTATATTCCCACTTCTCTAATCCCCAATACCCTGTCTAAGGCTCTCCAGGCATCTCAGAGAGAAGGAACTGCCCTGAGCTTCATGTAGGTGAGCACAGACACAGTTCAAAAAGCGCACGGACAGCACAGTGACCCCAGGGAGGCCTCCATGCAGGTGAGGAGGGAGCCCAATTAAACTGCAATTACTCCAGATAAGGGGAGCAGGTCTATTTACCCAATGGGGTTGTAAACCACCAACCCAGGACAGAGAACTTTGATCTGGTGGCAAGGGAGCTATTTCTCATGCAGAGTGGTGAAGCAAGGCGGTTTCCCAATGGGGATGTCTTCATCTTCACCCCAGAAGCCGCATCTTGTTCTGGCCACACCCTGGCACAGTCCAGAAGTAGAAAGCATCTCCACTTCTCCACCTAGACACCCACCTAACACAATCAAAAGTCTAGAATTAAAAGAGGCAAGACAGTGGCTAAAAAGGGGAAAGGAATTAACAGGGGCATCTTTGTGGAAGCACATGACAAGCATTTATGCTGTAACCATCACCGTGGCCCTCACGGCAAGCTGCACTCTGCCTGTTCAGAGATGAGGACGCCATGGTTCAGCATGGTTCAGAGAGGTTAAGTAATTTGCCCATGGTCATGTGGCTAAGGAGTAACAGATGGAATTTAAGCCAGGTCTTTCTGACTCTGAAGCCCAAGTGCTCCACTACAACTGGCTGAGAATCACAGCACAGCTGCCTGGCCTAGGACCACAGAGGCCATCGAACATCTGGTGTGAAGGAGACAGAATAAGCGGGGTCCCCTCCTGCCTCTCGAGAGGCCCCAAAGATAGAAATAGAATTCTGTGCATCAATCTATCAATCAATCAATTAATTCTGGAGGAGAGAAAGAGAATGCACAAAAGATCTCTTTGGAAGAGAACTGAGTTGAGGGCCGCAGTTTGCACTTAATAAAGCCTTAAGGCCAGCTCCTCCCACTTGCTGGACTCAACCAGAGATTCAGCCAGCTCAGCAGCTACCAAGTCCTACTGGAGCCGCCCAGGAAGAATGGAGGCCAGCGCCCCTGACCGACACCTCCCTGCAGCCTCCCGTGACGGCTAGCATGACATTTCCCTTGCTCTCATCATCCAGGGATCAGATGTTTGCTGTAACCCTGACT
The DNA here is from genome assembly GCA_963574655.1 of Perodicticus potto. Classification (NCBI taxonomy): domain Eukaryota; kingdom Metazoa; phylum Chordata; class Mammalia; order Primates; family Lorisidae; genus Perodicticus; species Perodicticus potto. The sequence goes on from CAUYRH010026268.1 coordinate 16,840, forward strand.
TCACATTGTTTTATATTCTGGACAGCAAAAGCAATTACGTGTCTCATAAATGGGGTCCCTCTTCCACAACTCTGAAGTTTTTCATATCTTGAATTCACAAATTGAAAAAATGACTTTTGTTGGGCAGTTTCTGAACCCCTGTTTTGATCCCCCAAATATAGAGACCGTATTCATAAGAGAAGCATGTTGGATCTAAAGGAAATGAAAAAGGGGTGAATTGTAAGTGCAGTCACTCTACCCTCAAACTTTTAGGGATGTCCCTATAAGGAAATTCTGGCACTTTGGAATATTCATGTCACGTCTTGGGCGGCCGGCACTTCTGTGTGATCTAGCACTCTGAGCAGCCACTCTGCCCCCCATTACTACATCCCCCAATGGTGGATGTGCGTGGGCAATGCTGTGCTCTGAACAGCCCAAGCTGCTTCCTGAAGTCCCCATGGCCTGGGGATTGCTAACCCCCAAGGACGCCCTGCACAGGTCCCCGTGCCGGTGAGACAGTCAAGGCTGGGGTCAGAGGGCGCCCTGCAGAGGTCTTCGTGTCCGTGAGACAGTCAAGGCCTGGGCCCTGGGCAGTCACAGCGAGAGCACCCAGCCCGCTCATGCCCGCCTCCCTCTGCTCCGCCAGCGCTGGGGCGGGGAGGAGGGAGTGACGACAACAGGACAAAAGGACCAGCTTTGGCAGTGGGCTGAGGCTGCAGGCAGCACAACAGGAAAGAGCACTTCCTCCCCTGGGTGGAAGGCCCGGACACCGGGTCCAGATAAGTACCTGGAAAGGTCACCCCTCCCACACAATGGCCACACAACTTCCAAAACTGTTGTTTCTCTACCTCCCCGGCTGTGACATCACTTCATTCATTATGGTCTCCCGAGGGGGCTGGTCCTACAAGTAGGAAAACATGTGTCTTGCTTTTGATAAACCCACCCTGCGGCAGAGAACGTGATGGTGGCGTGGACCCTAACAACTGTGGCTGTGATTATTTTCGAGATTTCTTCTAGCATCGCAAATGACCAAATAAAGCTAACGCAGTCTCTGATGTAAGAGGCCTGAGACTCCCTGGGCTTCAGGCCCTAGGAAATATTCCTACCCTGTTTTGGGTGATCGTTTACTGGCCAACTAACCCAGCACATCAAATAGAGCCCCTCGGGGCAGGACACAGCCTCACTTTCTTCTCTCTTTAGATTTCTCTAAAGCAATAATGTTAAGTCCCCAGACGTCGCCCTGCACGCACAGTGCCACCTGCCTTCAGCTTCATCTGGACTCCAGCAGCAGCTTCTCCATCTCAGCACTCCTGGTATTTGGAGCCAGTTCACAGTCTGTCCTGGAAGACTGCCCTGTGTACCTCGGTGGGTTTAGTTACACCCCTAGTCTTTGCCCTCTGAAACCTGCAGCACTTCTCAAATTTTGACAACCAAACCTGCCTTCAAACATTGCCAGATATCCCCTTGGGGAACAAAACCTCTCCCCTGCTGAAAACCCCACTGGCCTCGTGGTTTTCCTTTCACTCTCAAAATTGTTGTGCCTGGGAAGGAGCTTCTTTTCTTGGTGGCTCAGACTAATCAAATTAGAGGGTAGAGTGCCAGGCAAGAGGACCTGGATTATTGGATTAAACACCAGGGGCTGAGCTCCAGCAGACGTGAGAGGTCCTGGGGCTGTGATCATCTTGTCAGGGGAGCTAATGAGTTGGCCTCACTCCTGCAGGAATCTTGGACTAGGGCTGAGTTAGGTTTGCTTGCCACCATCTCTAGTGCCAATGACCCCAGGGTTATTCTGTAGGCCAATTTACAGATTCTCTGTTTATTACAGCTCAGCCTAAAGTGGGAGGTTATCTGTTAGAGCTGGTTTATTGAACTTGAGCTTGTACTAATCAAGGTTATTTACTTACTTATTTTTGTTGGCTAGAGAAAGAGAGTATGTGAAGAAATTAAAGGACTTCTTTGCTTGCTCTGTGGTTCCAAGTAGTTGGCTCATTTCAGTGATGGAGAAACCGAGGCCCAAAAGAAGTTATAAGGGAAAGAGCTAGAGCAATAATTTAGTGGCTCTCTTATGCAACTTTCTGCTTTTATTCAAGCAACTTTGAAATTTGCAGTAAAAAGGATCTCACATGTAGATAATATTATTTAGATATGGCTGTCAGGGGTGGGTATAGGTAGGTTCTTGGTTTTAAAATCGATGAGAAACATTCATTTATTATACCTGCAACTTGTACGTTTATAGCATTTTAAAATTTCATTGTCTAAAATAAAATAAGTACATATTTATTTGTGTGGCATTCCTTTCTTAGCTAAGCTACTAGTCTGGTTTAGTTTGATTGTAATCCTGGTAGAGAGAATTAACATGGACCAGCTTTTAAATCTTTTTCAAATCAATGACATATTTGGCCCTCGAATCACAGTATCATTATTTGTTTTCATAAATCTCTACAGTATTATCTTTAAGAAAAATGTAGTGTAATTTCTGTCGATTTCCGATGTTAACCTCTACGCGAAGAACAGGAGGAAAACTTCTCTGGCGACTTCTCCAGCCCTATGTGTGACCTCAAACTGGAAGTCCCTTAGCAACACTCACTAAGCAAACATGTGACTCTGTGTCTGAACTTGTGAGTTGTATGTGCTTGTGGACGGGGAAGTGGGGAATGAACACATGCTTTCTGATCCGAATTTTGTAGGATAGTAGTGAGTCGTGCTCACGTTAACAACAGAGGCCATTTTATAAAAAGAAAAACACGGTATAAAGATCCAGTGAAGACAGAAGTGTTAATTGTCCAAAAAAATGTGTCTTTTCCTGTGAACACAGAATAGCTGCTAAGAAATTATTTTTAACGCTCTAGAAAAGAATTTAAACCATTCAGATCATTTAATATACAATTATAGTGAGAGGCTTCCAGTGTTGAAAATTATACAGAGCCCCTGGCAGAACCAAGACAAGGTGGGGGAGCCCTAGTTGGTGGGTGTTTATTTAGATCTATAAATGTTGAGAAAAGTTAATAACAATGATGGTGATGATAAATGTATCTGTCCATTTTGAGAGTAAAAAGAAAATTCAATATTTATGATGGCTGTCTTTGTATAATAGCAGAATTTAGAAAGAAGAGCTAATGACACCCCCTGAAGTATCATTCAGCATTGGAATAAATCAATGACAGCATTGTAGGATCCCTTACACGGTAAATTGTTAGGAAATTTATCAAAGCATGCCTACTGACCAGCAGATAGCGTGGGCAAGGGTCTCCTTACCTATGGACAAAAAGCTTTATCTAGTCCTATGTTAACATTATGTTTACGTCCTTTATTCCAGGATTCATAAAATTCTCCCATAAATTTATTGTCCCATTTCAGCTTCACTCTCAAGTTCTGATGAGAAAACTTGCGTTACTGAGATTTTAGGTCTGAGGCCAAATGTGAGTTAGGGTATGATGTGAATGGGCCTAAGGTGCATTGACATGTGAAAACTCTTCACCACCTGAACTGAGCAGGGGAAACCAGCGGCGTTCACTGTTCATTAAGTTTGAGTCAAATTCTCTGAAATACAAACGTACTAAAAACTCTTCTTGGCAAATTCTCCAACCTTGGATGTTCCTTTAGATGCTGATAAAATGATAGATCATCTCACAATTGAGCTCCTGCAAAAGATTCGAAGCTGATTCCTGCCCTGGAGTTCAGGCCCCTGGCTTCTCTGTCTAGGCGAGGTCAGGGCACAGGATGCCGGGGTGAGGAGGAGGGGGCTGGTTGGGCAAGGGGGAGGAGGGAAGGGACCACCACTCACCACTGCTGCAGCACGAGCTGCTGAGTACGGGGCAGGGCTGCTCACCACGGAATCCACAAAGTAGCTCATCCTGTTCTCAGCACCTGTGCAGGAGAAAGCGTTTGCTGAGCCACTGCTGCTCAGGGCACGTGGCCTAGAGCCCGCAAGGGTCTAATTCCTGGAACCAGAAAACTCCTTAGGAACCAACAAGCAGTTCACTTCATTGTGTGGCAGAGAAGGAAGCTGAAATTCAGAAAGATAAAGTGGCTGAGCCCCAGCCCAGAGTGAGCAGACCCAGTCCCCCGGCTGCAAGGTAAGCTGGATAACAGGTTGTGTCTGCGTGCTTCGGACAGCTTGTGCGGGATTTCTGGGCAGTGTGATATGCCTTCTTGTGTGATACGCCTTTTAAAATACAATTTCCATCCATTTTTACCCTTCCCCACCCTCGACAAGGCCTGGCACACAGCAGTGCACAATTCATAACTGGGGTTTAAATTCTTTGATCAGGAATAAATAGAGAAAGGATTGGAGAAATAAGGATAGAGAAGGTTCACCTACAAAGACACTCAACCATTCCCCAAGATGCAGATAGACAGAGAGAAGCCTTGCAAAAGGGAATGAACATTATTCATCTTTTAAAAAAAGAAGGGGCATTTAATAACTCTTGTCGAGAGCTATTATCTACATTAAAAGTATGAAAGATCAGAATGCTTGAGGAATGATCTAGAAGAAGAGATTTTCCAGCTAGCTGCTGGTCATGATTACACAGCGAACATTTCTGTTGACCTAAAGGCTTTCTACAGTGAATTGGTTTACACGCTTTCATACTTTTAGTACCATATGCTAAAAAAAGGTCTTTCTTGAATGATTTAGGAGCTTGAATTCCTGGGCATATCACACATGGTCTAAATTCCTATTGTTAGGAAGTGACATTTCAACTTCACTGCTCTCTCTGTTTATGTCTGTCTGTTCTTCTCCTTCATTCTTATTAACATTTAAAGCAATTGACACATTTCAAAAAAAATAAAGAGCACCAAGGTTTGTCTTGTGGTACTTTTCAGTGTGGGTTCACCATCTTGATACTGCTTGACAGTCAGCTGGACAGACCTTCTTCCATATGAAGGGCATTTAAATGGTGCAATCTCACAGGCTTAGCAACACAGAACTCCACTGCCCAAGGGCTACAATTGCAAAGCCACTAATATCAGATGGCTGAGAGATGTAAAGACATAATATTCCAGAACTGTGGGTTTTGTTTTTAACTAAAACTTTGCCTTTTTATGTTGTCTTTTCTCCCAAAGGCAGACATGCCATCAAAATCACATGATTTGTTTTTTAAACAAATAACTAAGGGTTTTGGATAGTTAGGTTATGTTGTTCAAGGCCCCCGTCTCTAGTTTTTCATATAATTTTCCCATAGTTTTATGTCTGACACCAAATGCGAGTTAGATTATGACACGAGCAGGCCTTAAGGTACGTCAAGGAATTTTTCAAGGAATTGATCTCTACTGTAGTAAAACAGCCCCCAAGAAAAGCTCCTCAGTGGCAGAGCTGAATAGTAGAACAAGATCGAAGTCCTCTAGTCTGGGGACATTGTCAACACCTACATCACGGTCCCCTGTCCCATGTTTGTTTCTGAGAACAGTGAGCAGCTATGGCGTGTCAGACTCTGAGCCGGACACCTGGCTTGAAACACAAACAACATGAACGTGGCAGAGATTAGCATAGACCTGCGCTGACCCGGCACTGTGAGGGTGACCCAGTGAGCTCCACGGCCCCTTCCCAAGGAAACATTTCCTATTTTTCATCTTAAACATCAAGTTTTAAAGCCCTAATGAAATCATCATCAAACAATATATACCCACTTCCAGGTTTATGTTCTACTCATGGGTGAGACTTCAGAGTTAACCAGATTCATCATTTCATAACGAAAACTAGCTTAACCATGATCAGTTTACATGGGGTAATCAACTTTTCTTAGGAAGAAAGAAAAGATGATATCTAAAGAAAAGTTGATCACCCCTCTGGGGTCCTGCATGGCAACTTACACCTTTTGTGGTATTTTGTGGTGGTTAATTCCACCACAACGGGAAGGAATTTTGTTTTATGCAAGCTGTTCAACCCTCTGATTTTCTCCAAAAGAGTCCCAAGGATCGCCTAAATCCTCACAGACTTCAAATATAGTAGTCACCCAAATCTACCGGGGATCCCAAGGCCTCCAGTGGGTTCCCGAAACCTTGGGTAGCATACACAGAGTTGGATGCTAAAAACTAAGGGTTTTAGATATGTTTTTTCCTATACATACATACCTATGATCAAGTTTAATTTATAAATCAGGCACAGTAAGAGATTAGCAACAATAATTAATCTCTCTTCCTTACTTTCAAACCATGGTTGACCAAGGATAACTCAAACTAAGAAAGCAAGAACTCAGATGACAAGGGACACTGCTGTATTTATCCAACAACCATGGAGTAGACTTCCTTTCTTAGGAACATGTTTATTCATTTAGTAAATGATTACTGTGTGCCTACTATGTGCCAGGCACTGTCCTGGGCACTTGAGACTCTCTGGTAAATAAAGAATCCTGACCTCCTGGCCCTTAGCTTCAATCAGACTCAGGACAGAGCCTAGAAGGACACAGTCTTCATCTTCAAGTGGTGGAGAAGACAGCCTCTCATATACCATAATGTGATGAGTCGTTGGCCAGCAATATGGAAAAAAAAAATAGCAAGTAAGCCATCAGTATGGCTAAGTGCGGGGAATAGGAAATTATAGACGATTACACGGAGCGAGGTGTGACCACATGGTCCTATAAATCACCCCTAGTCTTTCACAAGCAGCAAAGGACCTTCCCCCCTCTGAAAGCCTATTTTACTTACATATTTGTAGGAGAAAGAACTTTTGAAATTAGCAGCCACATGCTGAAACCCAGCTCAAAGACACGGAGAGTTTCGGTCTGCGGGCCAGACAACTCCTCCTCGCTACAGCACACTTGGAAAAGGATTCGGTGGAAATATGTTTTCTCTTCTAATTGACAGAGTGAGGGGAGAAACCTCTGGCCCAACATCTGGTGCACTCTGTGCTGGGCTGTGTTCTTGAAGCTATGACTATATGAACAGCACGTCCCCTGGGGAAAGGCCCTTTGCCCAGAGAGGAAACTGACAAGTGGGAGCTGCCAGGGCTCTCCAGGGCTGTCATCTCAGGAAATAACTCTGCGACAGAAACGGATTGCTGCTTTATTATTTTTTGGAGAAAGAAAAAAAGAACCCACCCTTTTTCCACTTGTAGATGGTGATACGGAACAGCTGCTGGAGACATGAACCCTTTCAGAAGTAGAAGGAGTGTTTAGGTGGATTTTTTGTGGGCTTTTTTTTTTTTTTTCCAGGATTTTTGGCCAAGGAGAATTCCTCCCACATGGCAACTGATTGGATGTCAGCTGAACAAACTTTTCATTTTGGCATCTGCACATGTTTATTACCTAAATACAAAGCAACTGTGTGATTCTAAGATTTATTCCAACCAGGAAGCATCCGTGAGACTTGTCTGGATGATGCAGAAAGGATTTGGACACTTGGCAACAGAGGCTCCTGAAGAGCTGAGTTCATTTTTCTTGAATGAGACCAGCACCACCAGAGCCACAGAGTAAGTGGGTCCAAAGTGAGGCTGCCAGACCCTGGACTGTGGCCTTCAAGGCCTCCCTCCCCGCGCCCCCACCTCTCTGGGCCCCCGTTGCCATGCCCACTGCACCCTCCATCACAATGGGAAACTCTCTGCTCTTCTCTGGAACACACCATGCCACGTCCCACCGCCCTGCCCTTCTGCTGCCATCACCTCTGCTAGAAATGCCCGCCCACCACCTACTCCTCACATCTTGGGGACCCTGCTCCTCCAATGTTTAGCTCAGCTCAGAAGTCGCTGCTGCCTGGAATCCTTCCTGACCATCCCCAACCCCAGCCAGAGCTGGACCCCTTCTCCATGTTCCCCAAATATTTTTCTCTCATTGTGCTTATCACAGGGTTTATAAACATCATTTTCTGTTTATCATTCCCACTAGATTCTGAGCTATTTGAAAGTAGGCCTCATGCCTTCTTCAATTTTTTTGTCTCCAGCACTTAAGACAGACTGTGGGGCATAATAGAAGCACATTATTTTAAAATCATGGATAAATGGGTGGCGCCTGTGGCTCAAAGGAGTAGGGCGCCAGCCCTATATGTTGGAGGTGGCGGGTTCAAACCCAGCCCCAGTCAAAACCTGCAAAAAAAAAAAGAAAGAAAGAAAAACCATGGATAAATGGATGAATGAATGAACAAATGAATGAATTGATCTCCCAAGACTAAAAATGTAAGAGGTGGATCAGATGTGAGTTCATTTGTTCCTCAAATCAGGGAATCCAAATAGATTGAAAGCTAGATAAAGACGTGCTTGAAATAATGTTTCACGATCTACTTCTGCGGGAAAACTGTCTCCTAGGCACACTTTGTGTCTCCTCATCTGAGAAGGCTTTTCCCAGCACCCTTATAAATAGCAACTCCCCACTCTGACACTGGGTTGTCTGTCCAATGTCTTCCTCAAACCCCACCCCGTTCCAATTCACAGCCCCAGTGGAGAGGCAGTTCATTGCCTTACTGCACATCTGTGGACCCCGCATCAGTGATGCTGAGTGGCTGGCGCACCTGTTACTATTCGATGTGGGACTGTAAGTTAGAGATGCATACACACTCTTAACTCTTGTGAGCCCCCTGTTTTACAAATGAGGAGAAAAGCTAAGACAACCCTGCCAACTGGGCAAGCTGAGACCAGACTCCATGTTCGCTGCCACCTTCTCCTAGGCACCCTTCTCCGAGCTCCCTCTTCATGATTTATATGAAAGTCTCATGTCCAACAAATCCCTTTAAAACTGTGCTCCATTCGATTCTAGAAGGTCTTTTCACCGTAAACCATGTGGCTGCTTCTCCAACCTCTCACCCTCCCCAGCCTGGCAGCACCAGGATCTATGAGCTGGTACTTCCTTTCACCAGGGTCTCACTGGGACAGGTTGAGTGAAGCACAAACTGATCAGTTCCAGGCCAGGAGACCAGGTGATCCCACAGAGACGGGGCCTTAAACAAGGCTGGATTTAGTTCCCTTCAACTCTCGCCCTGCTCAACTGTATGTCTTGATAAACTTGACATCAGGTAAGGTTTTTCGTTTGGGGTTATAAGCTCTTAAAGGAAAGCCCCTTTGAGTAAATATCAGGAAACTATACTTCAAAACATTTTTCTTCTGATGTTTTAACAAGTTTATTGCAAAAATTAAAATAAAAAATACACCAAAGTCTCAAACGGGCATCAAAATCACCCAAAAGCTCACCATCTAAAAATAGTTATACTAACGTTTTATTCAGTATTCTTTCATTTTGTTGTTGTTGTTTTGTTTGTTTGTTTTTATCTGAAACAGGGCCTTGGTCTGTCTCCTGGGCTGGAGTGCAGTAGCGTCCTGATAATTCACTGGAACCTCAAATTCCTGTGCTAGAGAACTGCTCCTTCCTCAGTCTTCCAAGTGGCTGAGACTTACAGGCACCTGTCACCACAATCAGCTATTCTTGTAGGGATGAGCATCTCGCTTTTGCTTAGGCTGGCCTCAAATTCCTGGCCTCAAATAATTTTCCCACCTTGGCCTCCCAAAGTGCTAGGATGATAGGCCTGAGGCACCATGCCCAGCCTTTCTTCTAGATATTTTTTAATGCATCTGTATTATTTAATACATCTGTATCATGTATGACACATACATGTGATCATAATTATACTTTCATACCATTCCCTATGTGATCTTTTGTAACCTGTCACTGACATTTGACACAGTGCTATGGAATTTTTCCAATGTCAATAAGTATTATTACATAATTAATTTGTCCCCAATTTCCTGCCATTATAAAAATTCCTAAAGTATTTGATATTCTCAAGAAATGCCTAATAGTAGTGCTGTTGGGACAAAGGATGTGTGTGTTCCATATTTGAATACATATTGACAAACTGCATTTCATAACAGATAAGCCAAGATCACGGTCCCACTAACAAAGGCACCGTGCTTTAAATTTCACCCTCTAGTCTCCATATTAGCTGCACAGGCCAGGAATTATGGCTAAAACACCTCCTCGTGTGAAGATTGCACATGGGGAATACAAAAGTGAGAGAAAGCTGTGGCAGAAAATAGAGATTTTGGCCCCACCCTTTTCTCTTTGAAGGCTATGCAAAAATTTGGATAGATTTACAATTAAAATTTCTCCTAATGCCCAACAATTTAGGCTATCCACCAATTTTTACAGAAAAGGACATCTTTTGGGCTTTGAACGCAGGAGAGAAAAAAATTGGCTTCCAAAACCACCAGCCATGTAAAGGAAACCAGCTCCAAACAACAGCACCTTTGCTAAACAATACCCTTGTTATCAAGGCGACATCTTTGTCAACGTATAGACTTTCTTCTTTCTGAACATGACATTAATGTGTCGTTAAAGACTCACTGTCACCTCAGGACAGTTCTAGGGACCTCCTTGATCCTCCTCCGGGGATTGTAACTGTAATAATGTAAAAAAGTTCACCATCCTTCCTATCTCTGAGTCTGATTCTGCTCCTGAATCATGAGTTCCTTGAGGACAGAAATGACATCTGTCGGTTAACTGAAGGAAGGAACTAGAGTTCCTATGGGCTGTGGCCGTGTGTCAGTGCACGGGCATATCCAAGAGGGTGACGATGGCTTCGGGACCCACAGAAGAGTCCCCACCAATGAAAAAGTCTGCCCATGTGCAATCCTAAAGTTAGGCTTCTTAAATGTAACCTACAAGCAAGACTGTCACATGTCTCTTCTGACACCACTTGTCAGGGCCCTGGACTGGCTGGGTCTCGGCTGGGCTTAACTAGGTTCCGGACGCGGACCGCTAAGTTCCCTTGCTCAGGTTCAGTTTCTCTTAGGTGCCTGAGGGCCATCTACTTTAGCTGGAGAGAGAGAGTCTTAGAGAGAGTAAAGCAGTCTTCTTAGAAAGACAGATCTTAGTCTTTAGCAGAGCTTGGTGATCTTCAGCAGAGAGACACCGTGCTGGCGTTCTGCAGGCAGGAGAGGAGACAGAGTCAGAGTAAGCGGGTCCGTGATAGAATGTTTCCATGGGATAGTGAGGAATGTCCTCCTTTCTAAGTAAGGACTCCCGACTGCCTTCTCCTCCAGCCTAATAGAAGGCTGATCTCGTACCTCTCAACACCACAGGTGTAGAGACCGCCAATTCACCACTGCTCTCATCTCGCGAGCTCTCAGGCTTGTTAGCGCTAAGTCCCTCTCCACGCCCTTTCCACCCAGGTGTTCCATGATTGACAAACACAGGTATTTCTTATAACTCTCATTCCTCCTAGCCATAGGCGATATGGGCTCCAACACAAGACGGTAGTTTTCTTTAGACTAATGGATGTACCAGATTGATGAGCTTCTATCTGTCCTCCATGTTTTTCTTCTAGTTCTCCCAATACTTCACTTGTACCTCTCACACATTTTACTCCCCTGATGCGTCCGTGTAACAAACACTACCAAGTCCGACACTCTGATAACCCTAAGATATATCTTACTTAGAAAGCAGGACATCCCTCACTATCGCGTGGAAACTTTTGTTTTTCATGGAAATGAGAAAAGATTGGAAGAACTTGATATGGTTTCTCTGTCTGGCCTAATAGACTTCCCCCCCCCCCCAGTACAGTAGTAAATATTCCTTCTTGCTCTAAGGAGCCAGCATTGTGAATCAGGTGCTATGGCTTCCGTACCTTAAACTGAGTCCACCCACTCTGTTCCCAGAGCAGCCACTCACAGCATAACCGACATCTCAGTCCTCCCCCCCAGTTGCACTGGTAATTATCCCCCCAACCCTCAGTGAAGTGAGCGTGATTCATGTTCATTTCCTATTTCTCTAAAAATAAATGCATCTCCTAATAAAGCTTAACACATTCAAGCCCTATATGAAGTGGCATAGCTCAAGTAACCAGTCTTAGAATACTAAACCAGACTCATGTTATTATAGTATTACAAGAGTATTGTTTTGCCCTTTCTCAAGTCATAACTCACTAGTACATCCTGAAAAGTGAGATTAAAAAGACTCTATTCCTCTGGTGTAGCATAACGGTTAAGAAATAAGGAATGCTTCATGGATTATTTTATAAATTTCTCCTCACCGGAAGCAAAACCTTCACGTTAAAATGGTGAAAGGGTGTTGTCAACAAAGGGCAGAAAGGTGCTTCTTCTCACAGGCATCAAAGGAACATTTAAAACCCTGCCTGGGAATTTAACCAGGACAACGCCAGCGCTAGTCTTGGAAACCTTTCAGAACCTAGTGATTGACTTTTTCTAGCCAATCAGCCCTTGTATGAGAACATCTTGTAGAAGGCAAAGGTAAAATTCAGTGAAACCTTTTTCAGTAAAGGTGGCTGTGGTCTCTGTCCAAATGCTATTCCTCAAATCCTGTCTGTAAGTATGAAATTCAAACAATCACATTTAGCTGAGATACTCCAATGCCATGAACATTGTAGGACTTGTAAATAACTGAATTAAAAAATTAGGATTGTTTTTCACTAAGAACCTGGAAACAAAAAAGAATCAGTGGGAGGAATGATATTGAGAACTCTTTGCTTCACAATAATGGCTGTCGTGGAGGTCAGGGTATGGAGGTTCTTGGCCAAATCAGACCCAAAAAAGGGCAGCAAGACTAAAAATATCAACTCTAACCCAGTGCCTGCTGCCAAAGAAATCTCTCAAGAGCCTAAGATTTTAAATAATTTTTAACTCATAGCGTGTGGAGCATGTTGAACACAGTCTAGAGTTGAGATTTGGTTCTGGCTCTTAAGGACCTCTCAACAGAACTGAAAGGCATCATAAATACAGACAGATATTGGGAGAGCGAGTCAAGGGGACTGGATCATTTTAATAACACCCCTTTAAAATTGAAGTAAAAGACACCAGCTGCCTTAGATCTCTCAAATCCGGCAAGCAACTTTTTGGACTATATCTGATTGTGATTTTCATGGTGGAGTTCCATTTGTTTTATAGCCCAAACTGTAAGGTTCCAATTTCTCAGTATAATGCTTGACAGCTTGCTGGCATTCTTATGTAAGAAGGGATTTTTCAAATTCAATATATTTTGGAGTTGGGAAAAAACTCATCCAATCTGTGCATTTTCTATTTGAATGAACTGAGCATTAAGGGTTGAGCAGTGGTGAAGAACTCTGAAGTTCCACACTATTCCAAAGGCAGAGAATGGCCTCGGGCAAATTCTTAACCTCACCATCTTAATTCCCTCAGCCCTAAAACAGAAAGAATAAAACACTTTCAGGATTATTGAGGAGAATTATACAAAATACTAGTACTTAGCAGAGTGCCAAAATGATCGATCAATATTATTATTATTACTATTGCTACTTTATCAATTAGTGCCTGGTAACTAGCAAGCATTTTTTAACTAGTAGTACTAGTAGTTTATATTATTTTTTTTTCCACTTAACTACTCATCAGAGCTAGAACTCAGATGGCTTCCATCCATTCCTCATCTCTTACTCTAAGGTCTTACACTTAAATCATCAAAAAGGGATTCCCTTTCTTAATCACAGGTCGGGTAGCATTCTTGAAGAATTTTGCAGGAGAAAAGAGCCACAATTTCTATTGAATGGTAGTCTGTCTGTGGCATTGTTAGGCCTAACGCCAAGAAACAAGCATTTTTCTTACAGTGAGGAACAAACTCTTTGAAAGATTGCTTAGCAAAACATTGGGAAACATTGCAGCTTCCTGAGTTAAACCAACATCTTTTTGATCTAATGTCAATCTTCTGTGGAGTAACACTTTGGCAATTAGACATAACTATAAGGAAGCAGCAAAGTGCTGCGGACAATATTGCGAGTCGTTCTGTGTGCCTTTTTGTTTATTTGTTGGTTTTGTTTTTGCTTTCCCTACAGCAGTGCCTCCCAAACTGTAATGTGCATATAGACCACTGGTGAGTTGATCACCTTACCAGGCGGGACGTCTACCAAGCTGTCGCTGCCGGTCAGAGGGCCTCACTCGAGCTGAAATGCTGCTTCTGCACTGACTTGGTGAAGGTCACGAGTAATTCTGACAAGGTGGGTGCCAGGGCATCAAGGCCAAGCAGAAGCTGCAAACCCCACCAGCTCAGGACCTCTTGTCTCTCCACGGCCAGGAGAGACAGCCCAGCCTTCCTCCCTCTCCTAAGAAGACATGGTTGTAGTTATTTTATTTAGCCTCTCATATCAAGAAACTGGCAATGGTTCACTCGCCCATAGACAGGAGCTATTTGGATGAAAGATCATAGGAAGAACCAAAAGATGGTTCAGAAGCCTGATCTGCACCGTAGTTCTCACAATTTCAAAAGACTCAAATCATTCAGAGACTCTTTGTACTGTATTTTGCAACATTCTGTGCATCTGGAATTATTTCAAAGTGAAAGGCTGTAAAAATTTCTAAAAGACTAAAACGCTGGTGTTTTCAATTTTTTCACATCTATATGTTTTCTCTTTCCCCACTGATAATATTTTCCTGACATTTGCACTAAATGTTTACGGCTTTACTCTCATCCTCATAAGTATTATCTAACCTGTCGCCTCTGAGAGCTTGAGACAGCACCAGCACTGGGTCACGGAAATATCAAACCTACCCTCCTTTTTGAGAAAAAAGATGGGTCGGAAACATCCTTCCCTGGCTATTTAAGATACTATTTTCTCTCCTTGAACTTCCAAAGCATTCATAAACTATATCACATTGCTAAGCAGAAGAAAAAAATCCAGCCTAAATTTACGTATCTCAGAGTTACTTAGGATTCTATGACATACAATTACAACCACAAGCTCTGAGCTTAGATTCTCTTGATTCTAATCTGGGTTCCACCATGAATTAAGTTAATCATTTTAATGAGTCTCCAAGTCCCCATCTGTTAAATGGGGATGACAAGAGCATAGCCTCAAAGACTTCCTGTAGAATAAATGAATTAGTCCCTCACAGCACCTCCTGAGAGTGGGGGAACATATTAAGTGCTCAATAAATGTTAGGGATTATCACCCTTCCTCAGTGAAGCAGAGAAAGTCAGCTGTGATATCCCAAGAACCATTTAGATTAAAAGACCGAGTCTAGTAAGGAAAGCTACATTTTCAGTACAACAGAAATAAAAGAGATGAGACAAAAAGTGAGTTACGTCTTCAAATCCAGTTTCCCCAGGATTGATAAAATTTACAAGATTTGCCTAAAATGCCACTAAATTGTTCCATACTGCATTAATTTGCCCAAATGATAAATACGTAGATAATTTCTATAAAGAAGAAAAGAAAGAGAGAGAGAAAGAAAAGAAGGGAGGGAAGAGAAAGGAGCAGGGAAGGAAGGAAGGAAAAGAGGAAGGGGAGAAGGAAGGAAGGAAGGAAGGAAAAGAGGAAGGGGAGAAGGAAGGAAGGAAGGAAGGAAAGAAGGAAGGAAGGAAAAGAGGAAGGGGAGAAGGAAGGAAGGAAGGGGAGGAGAGAGGAAGGAAGGAAGGGAGGGAGGAAGAGAGGGAGGGAGGGAGGAAGGAAGGAAGGAAGGAAGGAAGGAAGGAAAAGAGGAAGGGGAGAAGGAAGGATGGAAGGAAGGAAGGAAGGAACGGCGTCCCAGCTTCTGAAATGTAACCATTCACTTCTGCTTTTTGATGTGCACAATTGGGAATTGTGAATGGGCAATTGGAAAAGGATAGCTGCTGTGGAAAACAGGTCTGCTCCCCAATAAACAAGATCATGAGGTTCAGCAGAGCTGTCAGTGAGACACTCACCCCTGCACTGAAGATGGACGCACGTGTGGATGGAAAGACAAATGTCAGTGTCTGTCCGCTATTCGTTTGCATAGCATTTGTTCCCCTTCGGTCCAGCGCCCCACCCCCACTGCCCGCAGGGACCTGCCCCCACCCCAGACTTGCTGCAGGTTTACTTCAGACTGTCCTCAACCCTCTGGCACTTTGACTTTCCACAGCTCTGCGCCATTTATTCTATCCTCTCATCTCTGTGAACCAGGTGGGCACAAATGATTATTCACCATTTAGAGACGATGAAAGGTAGGCACAGTCACGTCCAAGAACTTCTCAGTTACAGAGCTGAACACGGTCAGAAGCCCTGACTCCAAACCCGCGCTGGTGCTATCCAGTTCTGACCATCCTCGCCTTTGAACTCTATCATCTGGCCGCTGGGTCAGCTCTGGCTGGTTCTCCAAGGTCGCAGACGGCCAGGTGCGGGACCATCAGGCCCTCCCTCCTCCCCCGGGGCTGCTCCCCGATCTCCTCTCTAGCAAGTAGCACCTTGGTGTGAGGAGCCGGCCAGGCCCCCTCCTCCTCCAGCCTCTCGGCTCCCACCGCCTCGGCAGCTGGAACCAGGACGGAAGAGGCTGCTGCCTGCCCCCACTGTTTGTTATTTCACTACTGAGTTGGCAAGGATGGGCGTTGTTGATTTACAATTAGAAGCAGCATGCTTCTTCAAATATTAATATTAATAACTATACTCTTGAACACATGAAAAGACCTTTTCATCTTCAAAGCACTTTGCAGACATTAACTCATTAGTTGTCCCTTCGCTCCATTCAGCAACAACAGGTGAGTCCGAATCTCCACAGCCATCCTCCCACGTAACCCATGCCCCCCAAGTGAAAGGGTCTTCTCTTTCAATAAAAAGGAGGCCCTATAATCTGAAACCACAGAGGATGGGAGAGTTAAAGTGTCAGTAACTTTACAGATCCAAGGGGCTGCCAGAGGATGCATTTTAGGGTCTGTATTTCCTGTTGTTTAACAAATATCTGTTTTTCAGCCACATGTCAGTGGTATGGAATAGAAACAAAAAGGGCCTTGAGATTAAAAATAATAATAATAAAACTTCTGCATAAGGTAGTGAGGGAAAACCTGCAGCTGGGTGCCTTGACATCATCTTTCTTTAAGGCTTTGCCAGCAGAAAATGCTACTATAAAGGGTGTCCACAGATATGTTTCAACAGTAAATGAGAAGTTACACGCACAGTGGGATTGCTGGATAAAATCCCCACTGAATAGGGAAGAACAGCCACCCACACCCCCTGCCTCTCCGCAGCAGCACCACGGAAGTCCAGTTCCACAGGGGAGGGAAGAGACTCCCCCGGCCCACACACACGTGTCTCAACTACACTCCCAGAGGGCTTGGTAGGTCCTTGGAGAACTAAGATGGGGAAAAGCCCGCGACAGGCTAGTGTGGCTTGCAAAATTCAAACCCGTAGCAATTTCCTCTCTATAAAAGCAATTCATTAAGCTGCTAGGCTAAAGAAGGGGGGAAAGTAAAATGTAAAACGATAGACTCACTAGGAGTGAAAGAGGAAAAAGAAAGACGTTTCTGTGTTTCACGACAGCTTTACTTCTTTGGAAATACTCCAATCGGGAAAAAAAATCCAGAGTTTCTGACAAGCAATCTGCAAGTATCTAAAATGTGCATGATCGTGCCTTTGCAAAGCAACGGATGAGACATAGTTTTGATCTCTGACTCTTCAGATGAGGCTAGGAGGTATTTTTAAAAACTGTTGCTAAAAAATTGAATGGGAATGTTGAAAAGAGAAAGAGAAAACTCTGTATTCTGAACGCTCCCATCAATTGACCCTTTAATTCCACAGAATGAAAAAACAAACAAACAAACAGGACAAGGAAAATAGACGGAAAGTTTTAGGCAGAAACTCACACGCACCTCACTTACTACTTTGCCGGAGAGATGGAGTGAAGAACAGATCCTGAGTGCCCTTCTCTCCACGTCAGCGGTCTCTTTCCGACTACCTGCAGGAATCCTCTGCTCGGTGGCTTAAGAGGATGCAAAGACCATAATGTTTCTAATAGAGCTGCCTCTTTAAATTGGGGGGTGTGGTCAAGCCAGGGAAAGCTGGAAAAAAGGCAGCCTTCCGCTAGTGCCTGGCACCAGAGCCTCAGTCCCCAGGACAGGCGCTGCAGTCCAGGTGGGAAGCAAACTGTTACTGCTTGTGGTAAGACCCACCAGATCATACCTCATTTTCTATACTTCAAATGTATAACTCAGCCATGGGGACTAATAGAAAGGGGGGGCTGGTTAAAAGGCAGCCACCTCAGTGGGGTAACAATACATGTCATCCTCCCCTGGTGGCTTAGATTTACTCTGCTGAATATGTGAATATTCATGCTTCACGTGTCCGCGTTTTCAGGAGCTCCAAGTAACCCAGGCCCAGGAGAGGGCTTATTTTAGAGACAGATCAGGAGACGTCAGCACCTGCACAGGCTCCTTAGGGCTCTCTATGAACCTAATAAGAAGTGAGATCTTTCTTAAGAAAAAGAAGATAATTATATTGATCAAAAAAGAAGTTGAGATTCCTGAAAAAATAAAGCTAAAATGCCCTCCTCATAGAAGTCTGGTTTTAGTCGATTTCTAAAATAAGATTAACTTTAGTGTCCCTGATTCGTAGTCCACGGTGTAAGAATAAAAAGGCAGAAATATTCATACATTTCCCATTTCGAGAAAATGTAAACAATATGAAAATCTTGACATCTGTTCTAAGTGAAAACATACAACATCTTTTATTCGCATGTTCAGGACCACGGTAAGAATGTTATAGTGTAAGCTCATCTCAGTGAATAGAATCATCCCATTAAGGAAGGTTTGGTTGTTGTTGTTGTTAGCATTTGGCCGCTTAATCTAAGATTTTTACTCCTAAAGATTCTTTTTTGTCTGAGTGATAGAGGGGAGTTAAGATTTGTCATGGTTGGCTCCCTTCCCCTTTTAGTGAAGACAGAGGGCTTTGAGAGTTTATGAAAGTCTAATAAATGTCATTTAGGGCAACATCATGACCCTTCACCATAGAAAGCTAGTGACGTAGGTGATTCAGTGTCATAATTAAAACAAGAGTTTGTGCCTGTGGCTCAAGGAGAAGGGCTCCAGCCCCATATACTAGGAGTGGCAGGTTCAAGCCCTGCCCTGGTCAAAACTGCAAAAGAAAAAAAAAAGAGTTTGCTCTTCATTCTGTTCATCTTTTGCCTTTGCATATGAACTTGGAAGAAAGGAAGAGACAGTGATTTGTGATGGAAGAAAGGAAGAGACAGTGATTTGTTTGGCTTAGTTTAATGAATATCCGTGGTGGGCACAGACCCTAGGAATATAGCAAGTTGCCTTACAGTGAGAAGACAAAAATATAAATTGACAATCTCCAAAAAGTACAATACATGCTGTGAGAGAGGTCTATGGGGAAAGCTGAAGATGCTCCAGCCTATCTCCTACCGCCCAGTCAGTTCCAGCATGTCGCCACACTGAGCCAACCCACAGTCAATTATACTAATTATGACCAACTACAGTCACAGTCACTATGTTTGCAAGAGAACTGAGAAAAATCAATGCTGAGAACACTTTGGTTCTTGCCCTGTAAGTGTGTACAGTGTGGTTTTTGAGGCGTTCTGGAGTTGTCTACATAGAGTTCATATAGACAGCAACCCTTTAGGACCTTAACTCCACCCTCTGCCACTGCCCCTCATGGTGTGTAAAAGCATAACCTAGAAATATGGATGGTGCAAAATGAGCCACCGCTATAAATTGCCTGGAGGATGCTCCAGAAAGCTCTAAGTTTAGTCTTAAAACATCAAATGATCACTAGGTCTGCACACCTGAGAATAAAAGTGGATCCTTACCTCACACCATATACAAAACTGACTCACAGTGAATCAAAGATGTGAACCTAAGAGCTAAAACTCTGAAACTCTTAGAAGAAAACATAGAGGGCAACTTCATGACCTTGGATTTAGCAATGATTTCCTTGTATATGATACCAAAAGCACAGGCAACAGAAGAAAAAATGATTATCGCAAAGTCCAATGGCAGGGGAAAATAGTTACCAAAATTTAAAAATAGATACCATAATTTAAAAACCTTTGTACGTTATAAGACTCTATCAAGAAAGTAAAAAGGA
>CAUYRH010026272.1:0-18513 GCA_963574655.1 Perodicticus potto
CCAGCTACTTGGGAGGCGGAGGCAAGAGACTCGCTTGAGCCCAGGAATTAGAGGTTGCTGCGAGCTATGATGTCGCGGCACTCTATCCAGGGTGACAGCTTGAGGCTCTGTCTCAAAAAAAAAAAAAAAAAAAAAAAAAAAGATGATCTTTATTTATGACTAGGATGACATTTCCCTTTAGTGGCCTTCTTACTTGGGCTAATTAATTATCTTTTAAAAAATACTTAGAAATACTATAGGATAGGATTTTCCTTTCTGAAGCCAAAGAATACTATCAGTGTATTAAATTGAAATCAGAGCTTATTACTATTGTTCACTCTGTTTGATGGTATTTTCTGGGTGCCCTAAACTTTGTGTGCAGTTTAAAATAGTTAAATTGCACATGAAGTTTATGGACACCCTGTGTAATTGTGATAGAGGTCCTAGAGGATTCAAATTCAGAGTCTAGTTTTATCTGAAGAGCCATATTCCCCTCCCTTGAAGTGCTCATTTCCCTGAGTTGATATGTAAGCACTTCTTCAAGGGGTTTTGAGAAGGAATTTTTTTTTTTTTTGGTTGCAGTTTTTGGCCGGGGCTAAGTTAGAACCTGCCACCTCTGGTATATGGGGCCGATGCCCTACTCCTTGGCCACAGGCGCTGCCCTTGAGGAGGAGTCTTATGTACAGGGTTTATAGGTAGTTGAAGAGGAGTGATAGAGAGATACAAGGATGGAGAGAAGAGAAAGGAAAATGATTCAAAGTTGTAGAATATTCCTTAGATTAAAAAATGAGGATTCTTCTTGGAAACATGAAGGCTGTGTATGTAAAGGCAAGGATTATCTAAACACTGTATTTTGTTCCTGAGAATAGACTTTTCTCTAGTGCTTACAGAAATGTTAGTGGTTTTCTGAATCAGAACCTACCCTCTTCCTAATGAGGGTGAAAGACAAACCCATGGAATTTGGCTTTTGAATATGGACAGACATTGGAAGGAAATTTACAAGTGGAATTTTCATTCCCTTATTCCATTTGGATAAGGAAAGTGGGGGAAGAAGATCCTCATTTTCCAGAAATTTTGACCTTTGTTTTCTTTTTATATATGTTGACTATGGATAACATCCTGGAAGATAAATCCTGGGGGCAAAAAGGGGGGAGTTGCACACTTCATCCAAGAGAAGTGTGCAAAGTTGGCACATGAGCCAGAAAAGACTTGGTCACTTACATGCTGGTTGCCTAGTTGCCCTAGGTTGTTTGAATGCTACTGAGGTTTGGAGAGCTCTCATGTTTCTCTAGTGATGATCTAAAAATTAAGGCAATGTCTTAAAAGGGAGCAGACGATTATATAAGACTGAGACTGCCACTTGCTTCTTACAATCCCTAACCTTCTCATCCTCCCACCAACATTCTTCCTGAATTACATGCAATTCCAACAAAGGCATAGTTTGAATTTGTGTCCCCAAAGTTTATGTAACATAAACTTTATGTAAACATATAATTTAATCCCCAATGCAATAGCACTGAGAAGTGAGACCTTTAAGTGATAGTTAAGATTAATGTTATCACCAGAATGGGTTAGTTATCTTGGAAGTGGGTTCCTGATAAAAGGATGACTTTGGTTCCCTCCCCTAGTCTCTCATGCATGTGCTCTTTTGACATTCTATCTTCTGCTGTGAATGATGCAGCAAGATATCCCCACTTGTTAGCCCCAGATGTTAGCACCTTGATATTGAACTTTCCAGCCTCCAGAACCATGACAAATAAATTTCTTTTCTTTTCTTTTATGCAATTAATCAGCACAATCCCATGAGGTGTGTACTATATTCATTTATTTATTTATTTATTTTTGAGACAGACTCTCACTATATTGCCCTTGGTAGAGTGCCATGGTATCACAACTCACAGCAACCTCAAACTCTTGGGCTTAAGCCATTCTCTGGCCTCAGCCTCCCAGGTAGCTGGGACTATAGGCACCTGCCACAACGCCTGGCTATTTTTTGGTTGCAGTTGTTTGGTTGACCCAGGCCTGGTTTGAACCCACCACCCTTGGTGTATGTGGCTGGCACTGTAACCACTGTGCTACAGGCACTAAGCCAGACAGGTACATTTCTATTGTTTGTAAATTACTCAATCTGTGACATTCTGTTGTAGTAGTACAAAACAGACTAAGATAACTGCTGCTAAAAAATTAGGGGACTTGAAGTATTACTTAAACTAGTTGTTGGTTTCTGTATGTATGACCAACTAAGCAGGAATATTTAGCAGGAAATTTATTCAGATGATCTTGAATACTGTATATGTGCCTCCTGCACTGGGAGGCAAGATTTTCACAGGCAGGCTTAGCAGTGGCAGCAGGAAGTACTTCTCACAGGTGGTACTTCCTTCAGGTGGCTGACACAGCATAGACATACAGAGGATAGAGCAGAAGCACATAGAAGGGCTAGTCCTGAGCATAAAGGGGTTCCAGAAGTAACTGGGGAAATTTGGGGGGGTACTGCAGTTCTGAAGCTTGGTATTGAGGCATTAGAACCAGCAAAATGTGGAGGCCAGAGCAATTTGGCATACTTGTATCAACAGGCCTGAGGAGGCCTGAGGACAATCAGAGTTTGTTTTATTTTGTTTGTTTTTTCTCAACATAGGAAGCTTTATTCATCTACTACTGTTTTGGAGAAAAGTAGACTGGCATAGACTTCTCTCTTTAATATGCTGTCATATTGGGCTTCTGCCAGGTCTCTGGCAATCTGCTTCAGCTATCCTGCCTCTTTTTTCCTCTTCTCCTGTCCTCTTCTCCTTTTTTCTTTTTTTGAGACAGAGCCTCAAGCTGTCACTCTGGATAGAGTGCTGTGGCATCACAGCTCACAGCAACCTCTAATTCCTGGGCTCAAGCTAGTCTCTTGCCTCCGCCTCCCAAGTAGCTGGGACTACAGGTGTCCACCACAACACCCGGCCATTTTTTGGTTGCAGCCGTCATTGTTGTTTGGTGGGCCTGGGCTGGATTCGAACCCGCCAGCTCAGGTGTACATGGCTGGCACCTTAGCCATTGAGCCACAGGCACTGAGCCCTCTTTTCCTTTCTGCCCTAGGTTTTAGGTAACTGTAGTGTGTGGCTCTATAGACCACGCTGAGGAACAGGGTTGAGTAGGGGCTGAGCTTGATGAGTGGAGAGACCTTCACTAGTGGTACCATCTTGCCCCTGACCTTCACATAACCAGATTATTAATAGACAATTCACAATCTTTTTAAGGTCATGAATATTGTAGTGGATTTGCCACAACATAAAAAACATATGGCCTGGACTTACTCCTTGAGAGCTTAGCTGTTCTTGTCTTAAAACTGTCATGCCTGGCTCAGTGCCTGTAGCTCAAGCTGCAAAAATGAAATGTTTATTGAGTACTTACTAAGTGCTTTCACATATGTTATTTAATCCTGATAATATTCTTGAGAGGTAGGTTTTAGATATACTCTTAACCTCTGTGAGACTCAGTTTCCCTATTTTTGCAGACTAGGAAGCTGAGATGTATAGATTTTGCTTGTCTGAGGTTACACAGTTATCAAGTAGCAAACTTGGGATATTAATCTTCAAACCTAGAGCTGCTTAGCCCTTTTTTTTTTTTTTTTAACAAAATGCACTTAAAATTTTTTTTTCTTTCTTAAAAACTATGAAATATGTCATGCATTACCAAAGTGTATGTATATGTGTACTTGTGGGGAAAGTTACAAATGAATAATTCAGTCCCCATAACTTGACTGAGAACTGGTAAAAGCTTCCAGTTTTTGAAGCTCTCTACATGTTCTTCTCCTTCTCTTTGCTTTCCCACAGTTAACCTCTACTCCAAAAGTTGGATTAAATATTTTTTTCTTTATAAGATTTTATTACCTTGTGTCTATCAAAAAACAGTATATTAGTTTTGTCTGTTTTTGAAGCTTATGTAAATGGAATCTTACCTTATATCTTCTTCTGTGACTTGCCTATTATTTTAAGATTCAGCCATGTTGATGTTGCTATAGCTTATTCATTTTAACTGTTATATAGTATTCCATGGTCTGCTTATACTGCAATATATTTATATATCTGTCATCAATGGAAGTTGTTTGCTGAAACACTGAGTGACTTGAAAGTTAGTTTCTCTGGTATATCACCCCAGGCTTCAGGCCTATCTGAAGTTTATTCCTGCATGTGTACTAATTTTCTTGCACAAGTGACTTTGTATTTGTTTACAATAGTCTTCTTAAAATATGTCCTGAAACATATTTCAGTAATTACTTCTTTAGCCTCATTTCTCACTTTTTCTCATCCATACATGTTATACATCCAGCCTGTTAAATTACTGTAGTTCTAAAAACTCCAAGTTCACTGTGTTCTTTTGCTTCTAAGTCTTTGACCATGCTACTTGCTCTACTCCAAATGCACATTTCTTGTTTATCTCTTGCCCATCTTTCCGTCTTCTAGTTAGGGAAGCCTTCCTCCATGACATTCTAGTTTGAGGCTTTTCCTTGAGCTAACATAGGAGCCTTCCTGCTGTCATTGCAGGGATTAGTCAGAGTTGGCTTTCCTAAGTGTCAGAGTTGCTCTTTGGTGCCTGGAAAGACAATATAAAAGGTCTGTTTTATATACTTGTAATGAACAGGAAACATGGAAATATCACTTAGTATTGTCAGTATCCAACTTTTCAAATACCTTTAGGTTAGGGTTAGGGCACAAATTACATCCTTGTTGGTAGAAAAAATGAGATGGATAAATTACATGTTATTTTCATTTGCCTTCAGGCCTTATGGTTGGATTCCAGAGGACTTTCTCTGAGAGTAACATGATAAAACTCACCCTCTTTGCCTGGAGATAGTTCTCTGGCATGGGAAAGAAGATCTATCATTTAGTTCCCTTTCTGTGTTTATCTCATACTAGCTGCGTCATTATCTATTGGACATCTCACCAAGAAATACCTTAAGGGATGGGTGGAAATGAGAAGTAAAAATCAAATTATTTGGTTGGCTTAAAAAAAAATAAGCTTTTTGTTTTAGAGTACTTTTAGGTTTGCATAAAAGTTGTAGCAATAGTACAGAGAGTTCCTATTAATATATCTTCTTAGTTTACTATTATTAGCATCTTAACATTAGCATGGTTTATTTGTCACATCTGAGGAATCAACATTGGTATATTACTATTAACAAAAATCCACAATTGGATTTCACTAGTTATTCTCTAATACTCTTTTTCTACTCCAGGAACACATCTATGATGCCACATTGCATCTTGTCCTACTGTTTCCTTAACATCATCTAGTTTGTGACATATCTCCAGACTTCTCTTGTTTTTGATGACCTTGACAGTTTTTAGGAGTGCTGGTTAAGTGTTTTGTATAACATCTATCAATTAGATGTTTTTTGCATAGTTGACATCTATGCAAAAAACATCTATCAATGTCTGATGTTTTTTGCATAGGTTTTGATGAGGATGAACCATAAGTGGGGGGCCATTCTTATCATCTTATATCAAGGTTACATGCTATCATGACTTAGCACCAAGTTTACATACTTTCTGATATCTTTAGTTAAATGCCTGTGTGGTGAGAACACAGATGTTGGAGCCAGATTGCATCTCTGTCATTTATTAGTTATGTGACTTGGGAAAGTTACTTAATCTCTGTAGTCTTTAATTTCCTCATCTGTAAGGTGGGGGTAATAATAGTATATATATATCATTAAATCATTAAATATTTGAAAAGCATTTAGAGCAATGCTTAGCAAATAGGAAGTATGAATAGGAATATATTTTGACTATTGTTAATATTATTGATTAACATGAGATTTGTGTATTTCTACTATGAATGTCTCCCTGCTTCTCTTTACTTTAATTTTTTTTTTTTTTGAGCCAGAGTCTCATTCTGTTACCCTGGGTAGAGTGCCTTGGCATCGTAACTCAGCAATTTCAAACTTCTGGGCTCAAGTGATCCTCTTGCCTCAGTGTCTAGAGGAGGTGGGGCTACAGGTGCCCGCCACAAAGCCTGGCTAGTTTTTCTGTTTTTCGTAGAGCCCGGTTTTCACTTTGCTCAGGCTGGTTTGGTCTCGAATTCCTGAGCTCAGGCGATCCACCTACCTCACACTCTCAGAGTGCCAGGATTACAGATGTGAGCCGCCATTCCCGGCCAACCTCAGAAAACGAAACTGTTGGTGTTTAGTGATGAAAAATTATTTATATTTCCAAACATCTGGGTTTTAAACCTTGAACATGGGAAGGGTTATTTCTTGAAATTTTGAATTATCTCTAAAATATTGTAGATTCTCTTAAAATTTGCATCATCCAGCAATGGGAGTTCTTTTGCAGGATACTGCTTTGGGTATTTGCAATATTATTTTGCTTATGTGATTCAGATGTTAAACTTTGCATTATATTCACTTATAATTTGCAAATTCTCTTCAAAGTACTGGCTCTTTTAGCCATTTATTACTGCTGTTTCTGGTACTCCAGGCCAGGAGTACAATTCTGATTAATAATCTATGAAAAAGAATTGCTGCTGTTTTCTTCCCTTTGGTTCAAGTAGAATCCCAGGGTGTATTTCAGCATTTATAGGTATTACAGACGGAAATTTAACACTGGCCACTGCATAGTTAATGGTTGACCTTCACACCTCCAAAAGGGGAATATAATTGCATTTGCAAATCTGTATGCCAATGTTCAGATACATTTTTCAGTTTTCTACTTGTGATTATAAGTGATCATTTTGAATACTGATTCTGAATAAGAAAATACATTCTTTTCCTGTTGGGATTTCTCAAAGTTTCATTAGAAACTTTACAAAATATTTACATAAGCCCCAATACATGTATTCATATTTTAAAATGTTTTGGTCTAAAGCTTACTTTATTTTTTTTCATGAAAATGGTAATCACCCTGGTTATTAGTGTCTTTTTAAAAAATTTTATATTTGTTTCTTAGTAATTTTGGTCAGTAGACTAGAGATATTTGCAGAGGTTCTATATGTATGTGTGTACAGGTGAGTATACTTGTACATGAACAGGTATGCTCATATGTTGAATCAACAAAGAGAACATCTGTGTTTACCTCTGGCAGAAGAAGGAACTTTTACTGAATATGTATTATGACCCACATAGTCTTTGAAGCATTTCACATATATTGTCTTATTTCAGTGTTACAATAATCCTATAAAATGGGTACTGTTATTATTCCCATTTTTACAGATGAGGAAATTGAGACAGAGAGAGATTAAGTAACTTACCTAAATTCACAGAGCTAATAAGTGGTAGAGCTGGAATTCAAACCTAGGACTATTTTCCGCTGGGGGCCAGTCTTTTCACCATTGCGTGTTCTCTGGAATATCCCCATTATAACCTTTTTTCTAGAGATAAGACATATATTACTCTTATATCTTTGTGTTTATGTGCATGGGAATATATTTTTCTAGACTTAATTTTTAAAGTTGAGATATAAACATATATAAAGTGCTCAAATCTTGAACGGACAACTCAAACTTTTTTTTTTTTTTTTTTTGAGACAGAGCCTCAAGCTGTCACCCTGGGTAGAGTGCTGTGGCATCATAGCTCACAGCAACCTCCAATTCCTGGGCTCAAGCGAGTCTCTTGCCTCTACCTCCCAAGTAGCTGGGACTACAGGCGCCGGCCACAACGCCCAGCCATTTTTTGTTTGCAGCCATCATTGTTGTTTGGCAGGTCCAGGCTGGATTCGAACCTGCCAGCTCAGGTGTACGTGGCTGGTGCCTTAGCCCGTTGAGCCACAGGCGCTGAGCCGGACAACTCAAACTTATATCAACATATATAAAGTACTCAAATCTTTTTTTTTTTGAAGCAGAGCCTCAAGCTGTCACCCTGGATAGAGTGCTGTATCATCACAGCTCGCAGCAACCTCTAATTCCTGGGCTCAAACGAGTCTCTTGCCTTCGCCTCCCAAGTAGCTAGGACTACAGGCGCCCGCCACAACACCCGGCCGTTTTTTGGTTGCAGCCGTCATTGTTGTTTTGTTTGGCGGGCCCGCGCTGGATTCGAACTCGCCAGCTCAGGTGTAAGTGGCTGGCGCCTTAGCCTGCTTAGCCACAGGCGCCGAGCCCTCAGTCTCCTTATTAAACAAACAAACAACAACAACAAAAATAGGAAGGCAGCGCCTGTGGCTCAAAGGAGTAGGGCGCCCGCCCCATATACTGGAGGTGGCGGGTTCAATCCCGGCTCCGGCCAAAAACTGCCAAAAAAAAAAAAAAAAGAACCAGAGGGGTGGGCAAGGCTAAAGCATCTCTCCAATAGGTGTCAGCTGAATTCCACAAGGTCAGAGGTGAAAGGCCTATAGACTACTTGGGCTGAGGGAGGCGCTACAGCAGTTGGGCTTCAGCTACTGTTGGAAGTGAGGGAAGGGGATTTTTCTTTTCACGTGAGAGGCTCCCCAAGGCTTGGGCCTCCTCGTCCCACGAACCCTCACACTAGAGAGGGCGGAGGGCTTTTCTCCACCCAGTATCTCTCTCCCCTTCGAAGTGCCGCTTCGAGAAGGGAGCGGGATGGGTTCAGGATCTCTCCTTCCACACGCTAGCGGTGCCCACGGTGCCCCAGCAGGTGCGGTGGGGCCCCAGGGAGAAGGGAAGGGCCAGGCGCCAGCTGAGGCCCAGTTCTCCGGCCTAGTCCCGCAGCAGCAGGTACTCCTTGGGTGCCCAGAGCAGGCGTGGGCGGCGGATCTCGGCCCGCGGGCCGATTTCGGGGCTCCAGCAGTACTCGGGCGACAGCACCTTGGCGGGCTTGTGCAGCCAGAAGAACTTGTTCAGGTGGCTCTCGTCGTGCCAGCGCGCCTCCAGGCCGCGCGCGCGGTCCTGCTCCAGGCCCCGCGCGCAGTGCGCCGTCAGGCCCCGCAGCGCCGCCACGCTGCCCCCGAACACGGCCGCGTGGTAGTAGAAGTCGCCCTCGCCGGTCGCCAGCGCGGCGACGGAGCGCTCATTGCGCTCGAAGGGCAGCAGCCAGAGCGGCCAGCGGTAGTGCCAGGCGTGCAGCTGCGCCACTGACTCCGCCAGCGCCTCGGGCCCGAAGGCGCCGCTGAAGTGCTGGTCCACGTCCATGCAGAAAACGAAGCTCGCCTCGCGGCCCAGCCGCCCGCCCAGCGCCGTGTGCAGCGTGCGCATTCGCGCCATGGATACGTCCTGCCAGCGCCGCTCACGCTGCACGCGCTCCACGCGCAGCCGGCGGCCCGGGCCCAGCGCTACGCCGGGCACTGCATCCGGCCGCTCGGTGAACACGTAGTACACCACGCGCTGGCCCACCATGAAGTGCTGCTCGGCTGTCTCCAGGAAGCGCGCCAGGTACTTCTCCAGGTACCTGCCAGGAGGGCGCCACAGTCAGCACGAGAGTAGCGCCCACCCTGCGTGGCCGCCCCGCCCCCACCCTCACCCCCTGCCTGTCTGGAACTTCAGAACCTTCCAATTCTGGAATAGTTCGGCTTTAGGCAGGGGGCGGGTTAAAGACGTTTGGAAATTGACTCTCGTGCGCCCTGCTGGTCCTTTGGAGAACTGGCAGCAGTTGTCTTTTTAAAGCTCTGCACCTTCATTAAGCTGTTGCAGAACTTCGATGCTGCTATGATGTGAGGAAGTCCAACCTAGCGGAGAGAGAGGTGCCCCACCAGTCTCCAGCAGTTGATCTCCCAGGTGAGACCAGACATTTGGGAGCAGTGGGGACCTTTTCCTGCTGAGCCGTGTCTGAATTCCAGACCCACAGAATTATTATGTAAGATATAATGAGAATTGTTTTAAGTGACTAAGTTTGTAATCTTACATAGATAACCAGACTGCTTGGAATCCTGGGAACTTTGTATTAACAGACGTTGGGATCCAAAGGTTTAAATAGTAGTAATAATGCCTACTATTTTGAACATTTATCATGTAGTAGACACTGTTGAGACTGCATCATCTTAATTTAAAGAGCTTCAGTAGCTTGTACAAGTATGCATAATTGCTAAGTGGTTAAGCCAGGACTGAACTTGTCTTGGTATTAGAGTGTGCAGCTCTGCTTTCACTTGTTCCATTTCTGTTGGAACTGCAGGAAACAGGAATCAGAAACCTAGGAAACAGCATCCTGGGATGCTGGACTCATAGAGTCGGGATCCTGGAATTTCTGTTCCTTGAGACCCTGACCCCAGGGCTGGTACAAGAACAACCTGCTCCCCATCCATAATGGAAATGGGGGCACCATGGCCTTCGGAGAAGCCAAGGCCCTAAGTGACGTACTAGTTTTGCCCATATGGTCTCTCTTGGTCCTGTTTGCTCCCTTGCCTTCCAGTCTAGTGCATAGAGGACAGAGTTGGAGGAGCCTTGAATAGTGTTCTGGGGTGTCTGATAGCAACATTCCTTCCCCAGCCTTTCGAATATCTCTTCTGGATGGGAAGCTCCTACTGTCTTCCCAAAGCAGCCTGTTCCATTATTAGAAACACTTCCTTTAATCGCCCTGAACTCTGCTCTCTGAACCTTGGGAGTTGTAGGATCTGATTGCCACGCTAGGGAAGGAATCCCTTCTGCATCACTTCTGGCAGGTGGACACTTGGACACCTCCTCCCATCCATAATGGGGAGATTGATGCTCCTGCCATTTCTTCTCCACTTACCAATCCTGGTTCCTTCTTCACAGCTAAATGTTCATCCGTTGCCCAGGCCCCTTGGTCCTATGATTGACTTTCTTCCCAGAAGTGGTTCTGTCCTCCACACTCCTCAGTCACCTACTTCTGTGGCCAATCCCTGGACTTGGTCATCATCAGTGTCTGTCCCACTCTGTGAGGACCTCATCCTTCTAGCTCTCTCTTTCCCACACCCACCAACACTGAGTCCTTCGATCTGGTGAGCCCTCTACTTTGTTAGTGTCTATTACTCCCCCGCTTTACAAGTCCCTCTTTGCCCAGCTTGGATTCACTCCCTTGAAAGCCCCCTCAGTTCTCCAACCCTCTCCCTCCACCAAGTGTCTTGGTAACCCCTCTACCCACTGTGTACCTGCACCTGAGCCTCTGACCTCCAGGGGACACTTACTGTAGCAGATCATCCTTCTACTTACCCAATCACTGTCCTCCTCTTGTCACCACTCTCACTTGGAAGACTCCATGATTTCTTTTTTTCTTTCTTTCTTTTTTTTTTTTTTTGACACAGTCTCATTCTGTGCCCTGGAAAGAGTGCTGTGGCATCATCATAGCTCACAGCAACCTCAAACTCTTGGGCTCAAGCAGTCTTCTTGCCTTAGCCTCCTGAGTAGCTGGGACTATAGGCACCTACCACAGTGCCTGGCTAGCTTTTTCTGTTTTTAGTATAGATGGAGTCTTGCTCTTGCTCAGGCTGGTCTTGAACTCCTGAGCTCAAGCAGTCCACTGGCCTTGGCCTCCCGGAGTGCTAGGATTACAGGTGTGAGCCACCGCACCCAGCCTAGATTCCATGATTTTCTTACCACAAACTCAGTGCCTCTACGGACCAGCCTCAGCCCCTAGGCAGCCCTTTCTAGACATGGTTCTGAACTTCTGGCTGCCTCTGCTGGGTGGGCTTTCTGGTGCTGGTGTCCTTGGAGGCAGAGTAGGATGGTTCTGTGCTCACCCTGGGAGTCTGAGGTAAGGGGTGCTGTCTTTGCCTCTTGTTTTACTTTGGGATTTTATGGCATGGGGAAACGGGGTGCCCCACCTCCTATATCACATGAGTACCCACCCACTCTCTGCCTGGGAAGCACCACTCCCCTCCCCAGGCCTTACCTGCCTACAGCAAAGACGGTCAGCCCAATGGTGAGGTTCTGCTGTTCAGCCTTTTGCTGGGCCACATGTGGGTCAAAGGTGCCATCCCAAATAATGGGGGCCCCCCAGGAGGTGCACGTCAGGACTTCAGGCCGGGCCCTAGCCAGGGCAGGGATGGGAGACAGCACCATTCATCCGTTCACTTGGTGCATGCTCACTTCCACCTCCATCTATTCATCTGCCCACAGATGAATCAGTCCCCGTCCCTAAAAGCCCCTAGCTCAGAACAGCATTTAGTTAGACAACTGGGAGATACGTGGTCTAATGGGGCTGCTGGTTTGAGAGCATCTGTGTCTGCTGGAGTGGGGCAGAACTCTGTAGGGTTTGGGGAGTGCTCTGACTCGGAGGATGGTAGCTCTTACCAGGGATGCAGGACCCCTGTGGAGTTGTCTCTCAGCAGGGACATTGTGGCCTCAGGGCAGACGCCCATGGGGATGAGGACATCCAGATACCTGTGGGTGGGGGCAGCAGTGACAGGTGTGTGGGCCTGTTCAGGAGCCTTGCTTTTTACAAGGAGGGAGAGCCCACAAGGACACATGCCCAGACTGAGATAGCCACAACCCTCCATCTCTTATGAGCCAGTCTGAAAGATCCACTTTAACCCTGAGTCCAGTGTCCCACCTTAAGGGCTGGGGGAAGGGGCATGTACCTGACTTTAGGGAGCCCATACAGAAGTAGGCCTAAGAGGCCAAGTGCAAGTAGGATCATTCTCCAGAAGATTCTTTTCCAGGCCCTGGGGGAGAAGGGCATCATTTATATCTATACATAGTATATAGAGTAATTATGTATATCCATACACAATATATAGAGAAATTATGCCCACATATGTGAGCAATTATCTGTATAATTTTAATGTTTTATTTTGCCTTTTTAAATAAGAATATATTCACATGGTATATACATTCATAGAGATAAAAAAGTATATATGTGGACTCTTTTCTGTTTCTGGATGCCTAGTTCCTCTGCATGGGGGCAGCCAGTGTTACCAGTTTTTTGTGTGTCCTTCTAGAGTTGGTTTATGCATATACACATACAAATATAAATATGGTAGCAAATTCTTTCTCTCTTTCTTTCTTTGCTCCCACAAATGGTAGCACAGTGGACATGCTGTCCTGCACTTTCCTTTTTCACTGACTTTTATTGTCTGGGAGGCTGTTCCAGCTCAGTACTGAAAGAACTTCCTTCCCCTTTTGTCCAGCTGCCTAATGTGCCATTGATTGGAAATCACACAATGTTCCTGTCCAGGACCCTGAGGATGAGCATTTACATGTTCAGACCTTTGCTTTCTTCAACAGTGCTGCAGGGCGTGAACTTGGGCAGGTTTTGAGATGGTAGCATTGGGGTTTGGGGTGCTTAGGCTGGTTGGGGGTGAGACTGACCTTGGCCAGGAAGAGAGGCCAGTAGAGGGTACAGGGATGTCTGTGTCTTGGTGACTGGAGGTTAACAGCTGCCTGGGTCTTAGAGACGAGTCTCTGGGCTGGCTGTGGTCAGAGACCATGTGTCTGTGGCAGCTCCAGTCACTGGGCCAGTGAGTTCCTCTAGCACAGTGGTTCTCAACCTGTGGGTTGCGACCCCTTTTTTCCATTTGTAACAACGCGGCAATTAGGAAGGTTGAGAATCACTGTTCTAGCAGAGCTCAGTGGCCCTGTTCCTGGCTCAGAGGAGGTGGGCTTTGGATTTGCCCATGGTTAGTTGTTTTCCAGGAAGGGCCGGAGTGCTGAGAATTTTTCTGAGCCCTAATGTTGAGATTTTTTCTGAGCTCCTCCTGGGGCCCTTGTTCTGTTCTCCCCTTCCCTGCTGTGTGCTCACATCTCTAGAGAGACTGCAACCATATGCAAGGAGCCCGGACACTGGGCCAGATTCCTGGGTATAAATTCCAGCTCTGCCACTCCTTAGTTGTCTGGCCATGGGCAAGGTCAGGCCCTCTGCTTGTTAGTCTCATCGGCAAGATGAAGACAATAGAATACCTGCCTCAGAGGGCTGCTGTGGGGTAGAGTTAACACAAACTAAGTGCTTAGAACAAGATTTTGCCTGGTCTAATGGGCTCACTAACCTTCATCTTTTGATAATGACGATCCTTTTTCCTGAACTTGCCTTGTCCACTGGGCAAATTCCTAGCTCCACTACCTGCCTGACAAACCCTTCCAAAGTCCAGGTCCCCAGATCTCCTTCCCCACGAAGCCCACCTGCCACGGACCCACCATTCCTCACCAGGTATAATCAGTAGAGCTTTGAGAACCACCTTGCAAGGGTGTGTTTGTGTCCTTGTCTACCTGGTCACATCTCAGCACCCCAAAGCTCCTTTTATTTACTTAGCTAAGCCAGAAAGCTGGTGGTACCCGGCCTCTGGCACCCCACACCCACTGTCTGCTGCCATTCCTAGGTTGGGCTGACTTAACCTCCTTGATCTCTGCCCCACTTCCTTCCTGCAACCCCTGTGGCCCCCACAGTGACCCTGGCCTGCTCGTCTGTCACCAGGATTATTACAGCAGCTTCCTTCCTGTTCTGGTCAGCCCAGACATAGATAGCCCCAAAGTCGTCTCATAAAAAAGCGAACCTGCCTTAACAGTTCTTGTTGGCACACAAACAGGTAAATCCTCAAAGGAATACATTCAGTATTCAAACATAAGGAAAAAGGTTCACGCTCCCCAAATCAAAGACATACAAATTAGAACAAGGTGGTATGTTTTGCCTATAAAATGAGCCCTTTAAAAAAGATAAAACGAAAATAGCCAAGCTACAAGAGCACAGTGCAGTAGACACTCTTAGACTTGCCGGTGGGAGTGCGGTTGCTGCAGCCTTTTCTAAAGCTACTTAGCTGTGGAAATTCAAAGCTGTCAATATTCATCCCCTTGATTCAGTAATTCCCATCTATTGGGAATCTGTTTAAAGGAGATAATCTTCAGTGTAGGAAAAGTTTACACATCGGAGTGTTCACCAGTTTCTGTTCAGTCATGCATTTGATGTGTTTATGTGCACAAGCTCAGCATCAAGCACTATGCCAGGTCACAGATGCCGGGCTGAAGGAGACACAGATTTGTTGGGAAGGTGTGGGTGTGGTGGAGAGAGGGGAGTAAGGAAATTAGTCACATGAGGGACTGAAAACAAATGAATAGACAAGGCATGGTGAATGCTGTGATGATGATAAATATACGATGGCATGGGGCAAATTGGAGAGTGGCATCTGAGCCCCAAAAGATGGGGAGGAAGTCAGGAGGCTTGCTGGAGGAGGTGACATCTCAGCTAGGACCTGAAGAATTAGAAGTTCTCCAGGCAAAGAAGGCAGTGGAGGGGGAAAGGAGGACCATGAGAAGGAAACAACAGGTTCGGCACTTGTGGCTCAAGTGGTAAAGGTGCCAGCTACATACACCTGAGCTGGCGGTGTTTGAATCCAACCCGGGTCCGCCAAACAACAATGACAGTTACAACCAAAAAATATCTAGGTGTTGTGGCGGGCGCCTATAGTCCCAGATATGTGGGAGGCCAAGGTAGGAGAATCGCTTGAGCCCAGGAGTTGGAGGTTGCTGTGAGCTGTGATACCATGGCACTCTACCCAGGGTGACAGCTTGAGGCTCTGTCTCAAAAAAAAAAAAAAAAAAAAAAAAGGAAAGGAAAGGAAATAACAAGTTGCAAAAGTGAGGAGGTGAGAGAAAACTTGGAATGTGGGTGGGGTTGCAGGTCATCCTCTGGGGTTGTGTATAGAGTGCTGATAGGAGTGGTCAGAGGTGAGGCTGCAGAGGTGAGTGGGGCCTGAGTATCCAGGACCTGTAGTCCAGCCTCGGGTTTGGGCTTCATCTTGAAGGCCATGGGGAGTCCTGAAAGGTGTTTCCTCCAGGGAGTGACACAGATATTTGTTTGGAAAATACCCTAAAGTACTCAAGCTGCACTGTTGAGCCTGGCTATGGGGAAGTGGGAGAGAGGGGATGATGGAAGCAAGAAGAGGAGTTAGGGATCAAAGTGCCAGCCCTTGCGAGGTACTGGGTCATGAACCAGGGTGGGAAAGAACAAGTAGAGTAGGGCTGTCAAAGAGGGACAGGGCTGGAGGACCAGAAATTCCTGATTGTCTGGTGGGAGATAGGGGCTGGAGCCCAAAGGTGGGCAGGGACATCATGGGAGAGGCAGAGAGCACAAAGGGAGAGCTCCAGGACCCAGGCCAGGTGGGAATGAGAAGGAGGCCTAGCAAGTAGAGGACTTTAGTGGAAGGTACAGGGATGGAGAAGGGGTGGAGGATGACTCTAGAAGTTTGGCTGTAAGGAGAAAAGAGAAGAATGGAACTGGAGAAGAGGTAAGGGGATGGGACTGACAAAGGTGTGTGTTTGTTTTTTTTACACAAAGGAGACTTAAGCTGGGTTGAAAGCTTCCTGGACTCATGGGGGGAGACATCATCTCAACTGCTCTTATTGTAAGCCAACAGCCCCCCAGAAAACCCAGGTCTGTCTCAGCCTGTCTCAGCCTTGGTCCCCAGTGTGTCCCTCTCCTTGGGTTAATTCTGAGAACAGGTTTCTGATGAGGAAGTTCTCCGAGTTCTCTTAACTCTCTAGCCATGGTTAAAACAATGGTAAAAACTCACTCAAGCGGAGTTTCCTGGGTTACTGAGTTTCCCAAGCTACTGAGCTTTCCAAGCTGTTCCCATGCCAATCACCAAGGCAGTAACCCCCTGAGCCAACTACCTGAGTGTAATCCCCCCCACCCCCCCATTCCCAGCTAACTGCCACGTTTTGCTCCTGTTTTTGCTTGGCTTGACACATAGCAACAAGAAAGGGTATAAAAGGCTGCCTGCATTTCTCTTTGAGGCCGTTTGCCCTTTGGGTCAGCAACCCACCTGCGCAGGTGTAAATAAATCACCTTTGATTTGAACCTGAAGTGGGGGGTCTGAGTTTTCTTACAGGTGGTGACAGTTACAACATTTGGAGGCCCCAGAGAGATTTGCTGCCCCAGCGAGACTTGCCACCCTCAGACTCCCACCTATGCCCACCGCTGCCTGACAGCTTTAGGGGAAGGCCTTGGAGAAAAGCCCTCTGCCTCAGGGCCCTCGGATGTGTGGAGTCTGAGCATAGGTCCCAAAACTTCCAAATCAGTGATTAATCAGTGACACCTGGGTGAGTTTATAACATCTACCTGTTCTCTAGATATTTTGGGGGAGGGACCATCTGCCCCATTAAGCTAGCTTTATACTTTTGTCTGGGGACTGCAGTCGTCTGGTATCTGGGGGATTAGGGAAGGTCAGATGTGACATTAACTTCTCCTCCCAGGCTGGCACAGGACACTGTGGCGGGTCACTGGTTTGGACTAACAAGGCATGGATCTGCTGTGGTTTCTTCTCTTTTGGACTCAAGAGGCGTGGGTTTGTTGTGGTTTCTTCTCTTTTGGACCCATGAGGCATGGGTCTGCCACGGTTTCTTCTCTTTTGGACCCACGAGGCGTGAGTCTGCCATGGTTTCTTCTCTTTTGGACCCACAGAAGTCTTTCTATGTCAATGAGATTGTGTGAAACCTGTCAGTCTCTCTCCAGTCTGTCTAGACTCACAAAGTGTGGAGTCTGTTGGTTTCTCTTCTTTGGACATATCCCTGTCCCTTTGGATTTGTCTGAACTGTCTGCTTTTACTTGTCCCTTCTCTGGTTTGTCAGAGTTTTCCTCTTTAAACTCACAGAGGAGTGAGTCTCTAGTCTGTTTTGGTTTGATTTTGTCTAGTAGTCGCTGGTCTGTTGTAGGTTTTTCCTTTTAGGACTCACAGAGAGTGGGTCTTCAATTTGTTTGACTGGTGAGTGTGAGTTGTTTCTCAAATTTGTGTTTGCTGTTTCCAATAGTTTGTCAAAATTCCTTTCAAAGATTGGTCAATTCCAAATTTAAATGTCACCCTCTCCTTCCAGCAATTAAAGAGTTACTACTGCTAAAAACTGTGGTGGCTATGTTACAAACAGTCTTGAGATAAGGTGCTGGCATTCAGCAAAAAACCCAAGCCCTTTGAAAAACTGGCCAGATACCTGCCATCAATAACATTTCCTGATCTGTGTTAAGTAATGAGGGTCACTTGCTGACGGGTCCAGGAATCGAAATGTACTTAGAGACCTCAAGAGAAGAAGAATTTACCCAATGCATACAGGTATCTAATGGCACAGATAAAACCTGGGCTCGTGAAAGGCTTTCAAGAAAGTCCAGCCTGAGATTCCTTATAAAAGGTTCCGTCAAAGCCAATTTTAAAGAAAGAACCTAGCTGGCTAATAATTAATTATTCTTACTGTACTTTATGCAAATAATCAGACCCAGTATACTGAAGGTACAGTTTATTTTGGCAACTAAATTAATTCTACTGGCCAAGATGGCGATCTGTAGCCAGCTTTCTGCAGAGGTTCCTGTCCAAAAGGAGCGTTAAAGGACAAAAACTCAGCAAGAAAGCCGATGGTTTGGATCTGAGCCAAAAGAAAAGGTCGAAGAGCGCACATCAACCCTGCTGGGGAGACCAGAGACCCCAAGGACACAAACAAAAAGGTACAGAGCATATCACCAAGTGGACGGGAGTCCCCTCCCCCAATCTCCATACAAATAAGCCAGCAGAGTCCGGATGTCCTCCCATTCTACCCCACGGGAGAGACCTTCTAAAAACCAGACTTCCTTCCCCTTCTAGGGTGCCGGGGCACTCTCCAGCCAGGCATAAAACTGTATATACTCTCTACCTGCAAGTCGGAGTTCCTGGTGTTCCCCTCCACTCTCACCCCGAGGTCTGGAGGCCTGTCCCCCACAGAGTCCAGATTCTTGGAGATTTTCTTGAGGGGTGTGGA
>CAUYRH010026277.1:0-20246 GCA_963574655.1 Perodicticus potto
TGGCTGCAACCAAAAAACAAAAAAAAAAAAAAAAAAAAAAAGGCCAGGCATTGTAGCAGGCGCCTGTAGTCCCAGCTACAGAGGAGGCGGAGGCAGGAGCCTCGCTTGAGCCCAGGAATTGGAGGTTGCTGTGAGCTGTGATGCCACGGCACTCTATCCAGGGTGACAGCTTGAGGCTCTATCTCAGAAAAAAAAAAAGATGCTTTCACGTTGCAACTTGTGTAGAGATTCTAGTCTGATCAGAATTGGGGAGAGAGAGCTGAGTATATCAGACGTTAAAACATGTTCAATTGTATTATGTGCTTGGGAAAAAAGATCACACCCATCATTCCTTACTCAGACTTTGGAGGGTTTCCCTCAATGACCTTAAAGAGCTCCAGATCTTAGTAAAACCAAGTATATCTGTTCAATGAATGTTCAGAGAGTATACTCATATGCTGGGAAGGCAGCTTTGCCCTCCCGGGGCTGACAATTGGTGGGGACATGCAGGTCAGAGTACAGCTTTCTCAAAGTCATGAAACCCAAAGTTTCATGACATGCACTTTGTTGCAATTTCCTGTGGCAGGGGATAGGTGGAATGATGCCCTCCCTCTCCTGCAAAGATGCCCACACACTTCAGAAAGGGGATGTGACGATAGAGCTGAGGTCAGAATGGGGCAGGGCCCTCAGCCAAGTAATTCATTAAGCTTTTGGAAGCTGAAAAGTCAAGGAAATACAGAACCTGGACTCTAAAGCCTGGAAAGAACATAATCCCACTGACACCTTGATTTTAGCTCAGAGAGATTTTGGATTTCTGGCCTCCAGAAATATAAGTAAATACATATACAAGTGTCATTTTAAACTGCCATGAAAGCATCATTTACTAAGCTTTAGTAATTTGCTACAACAGCAAAAAAGAAGGTAATGTAGAACACATTCTGAATTTACACAGGAGAATGGCAAAAGGGCAAGGGACTCCCAAACACCTGCTCACCAATCAGTGGTATAACATCTGGTTGTTCTCAGGTAAGTGGCAACAGTCATGGAATCATTTTTACGGTGTTTTATGGGGAAAATGACATGCTAAAATTGTATTTACAAATTTGGGAGGAGGTGATGGTCTCAAACTCTAGTCCTTTAGAATATCTGGCCTGTGCTATCTGGGTGAGCACAGGACGTGCTGGCAGCTCACCAAGCTGGGCAAGTCAGAGAAGATGAAGTTTGGCTGAGGCTGAGCCAGGCAACCAATGGCAAGAGCCATGGACACAGAGCGATAAGCACATGGTGGTGAGTGCAATTCTGTATTAGGAGAAGACAAATCATGAAGTCCAGGCTCCAGAGAGAAATGTAGCTGTCAGGACACAGAGGATATTTTTATGACATTGTAAGGAATTTGGACTTTGACTGTTTTGAAAATAATGGCAAGCAATACATTTTAAGTGAGGGCTGAACTGATCAATCTGTGTTTAAGAACTATCACATTGGTCATTGAAAGTTGAATTGGAGGGAGCAGGACTAATGTCTCATTGGGAAAATTTCAGGTAAAAAGAGGAGGAAAGACCAAGTGGCTGCCTTGTCCCTCCAAGCCTCGCATATTTCTTAGAGATCTTCCCTGGGGGAGGCGGGGTCTTCTCTTGCCTTCTCGTCAGATGTGTGGGCTTCTACTTCAGACCCTTTACTTCTCGAGAATCACAGGACCTACATGCTTGTTTAGTTTGGCTTCTTGGAATGGACCCTGATTTAAGCACTTGCAGTCACTGGGGAAAGACTAGAGAATTTGGGCCTGGATTTAAGAGATCCTGGAGCTTTTCTTTCAGAGAGCTTATTTTTTTTTTAAATTGTTTTTTACTTCAGATTAATATGAGGGGATTTATTTTCATATATTATTTAAAAAAATTTTTAGATTAATATGAGAGTATTTTTATTTGAAATATATTTTAAATAAATAAAAATAAACACTCTTATATGAATTAGAAACAAAAACATTATTAAAGCCCTTTTTTAAATCTGTCCAAAATTACCACGTGCCACCAGATCTGTCTAAAGTCACTGGAAATAGTCAACACTATCCTGCTTTTCCCCAGGGACAAAATCAAGGATTTCAGAAGCTATCGATGAAGGGGAGACTAACGCTCGTTGCGGAATTCTAGAACAGGTTACAAAGCAGATTGCTGGTATTTTGAGAACAGTGATTATAAGAAATTAACATTCATTCATCAAGAATAATATCTGTCCTTCCTTTGGAGATGAGATGTAGGGATAAAAATCCAAAGAACCCACCTGCTTAGCTTGCAATGACAAGAAAAGACTAGTGAATATTACTCGTGGGCCTGTTGTGTATTTGCCACAGAGTAGCTGACCATTGTGAGAGATGCTGGGAGTGGTCCTCAGGTGTCACGTCCAGCAGGAGGGTTCTCAGGGGGAAAATCCTTTGCTTGTTCCACTTAGGTGCCTGAAAGGTACTGGCTAATTTTGCTTTGGAAATAGGCCCAGGGAGTTGGAGAAAAGGCAGGGCAGCAGAGAGATTCTAAACAGACCTGAAGACTAAAAAATATTAAGAATATCAAAAGTGTTTTATTCTGTGATCTTATTACTATAGAATGTCAGAGGTAGGTCCTCTCCATGGTCCATTCACTTGTGTTTCTAATAATGTTTTTCTGAGCGACTATGCACCAAGTGCTGTGTCAAGCCTAGCGGATACAAGGCCAACCTCTCTAACAGGTGTTTCCCTGGCAACTGGTCTCAAGGTAGAACAAGAAACAATGATAAACAGTAATTTTGTACTAGCTTCTTTTTAAACCAAGTTAGATGGATGTTTATGGTAGGCTCAATGTTGCAACTTGCAAAGGGATTTCTCAACAGCTCGATGGTATTCAACTTGGAAAGTCATGTATTTCACTGTTATAGCATTAAGATGTAGTTTTTAAATATTATAGCATTGATTTCTGTTTCAGATAAAGAAAATCATCAAAAATTACCAGAATGTTGATGTACCCCAATTCAACCTTATTAAAAGATTTTGGCATCTTATTTTCAGCATGAATGCACATGTATATGTCCAGGCACACACATGACTTTCTGCTTCTGAAGAGGTAAGTTTTAGATTTCAAGATATGGCTGAGACATAACTGACTTCAGGAAGGTATTTGGAATAGTGGAAATGATCTTTACTTTTATTATCTGTCTTTTTTTTTTTTTTTTTTTTGAGGCAGAGCCTCAAGCTGTCACCCTGGGTAGAGTGCTGTGGCATCACAGCTCACAGCAAAGTCCAACTCCTGGGCTCAAGTGAGTCTCCTGCCTCCGCCTCCCAAGTAGTTGGGACTACAGGTGCTCGCCACAATGCCTGGCCATTTTTTGGTTGCAGCCGTCATTGTTGTTTGGCGGGCCCAGGCTGTATTCGAACCTGCCAGCTCAGGTGTACATTGGCTGGTGCCTTAGCCCATTGAGCCACAGGCGCCCAGCCTATTATCTGTGTCTTGAAGAAAGATTTTAAACAGATCACTTGCTTCAAAGCTTGAGTACCTCTTCCCTATACACCCGGATTCCTATTAAGTATGGAAAAGCAGAATGGTCACCGTTTTCTTTATTTCCTTAAATTTTGAATCAAGGTCAGGGGGTGCATAATTGACATTTGTCTGTGGATAAACGTGGCTGAGTTGACACTGAGGTGTAACCTTTCATTTTTATGTGATCAGTCCCTTTCTTGTGGTACACACAGTTAGTTCTCTCTGCCTGTTCGCTATCTGCACAACAGCCTACAGAGCAGTCATTACCAGCATGAAAAAATCATTTGCCTGTTATTGTGGTTTTCAGCGACAAATACAACGAAAAAGTCACTGAGCAGTTTTCCTTTGTCGCTGTGCCGTGTGCATGCGGAGAGCATATTCATTACCTTCCTACGAGTGGAGGCAATAATTGCTTTTTCACATTGCGGGCTACTGATATTATCTATCATCCATCAATATTAGTTCCTAAAGGAAATTTGCTGCTTTCTCTTTCTCTCCGAGCACAATATTTGTCATTAACTTCGCAGGTGGTTTACAAGCTCCTTGGCAACAGTGTAATTGTACCTGTTTTTGTGCTATGAAAATTTAAATTTAGCTTTGAATGATGCTCTTTTGGTTTTCCTTTCTACATTTAGTGGTAGAATTCATTAATTTCCTATGGGAAGTATTTTATCCAATTTGTTG
The DNA here is from genome assembly GCA_963574655.1 of Perodicticus potto. Classification (NCBI taxonomy): domain Eukaryota; kingdom Metazoa; phylum Chordata; class Mammalia; order Primates; family Lorisidae; genus Perodicticus; species Perodicticus potto. Next base: position 4,170 of record CAUYRH010026277.1, read on the forward strand.
TAAAATAGTCTGATTGGTTTAGAACTGATGTCACCAGACTTTGCTCGAAAATGACTTTATGACATACTATGGCTAAGTTCTATAACAATGTACTAGGATCCTCCATCCTAAAAGTCCAAGTTTTGAATATATATCATTATACTTATTTATCCATTTTTTTCCTCTATTTTTTTCATTTCAGCTGCTTGAGCAAAATTATCAATAGGAATGTCCAGGCTTCACAATATATGGAATCGTATTTTGTATTTGAACCATAGTTGTGTCCCCTCATTCATTTATGAGTGTACAAATGTAGAAAAAACAAACTCAGTTACTGTTACCAGACTGTCACAACACAGAACACCTTTGTCACCAAATGTGTGGGAGTTGTCCCCACATATCAAGTAAGCACTCCTCTTTTTGGCTTCCCTACTGGGACACAGCTGGGTGTCTTTTAATTCAATCCATTCAATTCAGTTCAATTTAATTCAATTCAATTCTGGCACCGTACCTGGAGATAGTCCCACAGGTGAGGGTTCAGTCCCACAAGACGGCCCCCACTTCAGATGCCAGTCACACGTCCGGGCTTTCACAACTTCTGACCAACTAGCCGTAAACTTGGGTTCCCATAACCTCTTCTGAGGGTTTAATTATTAGTGTACATCACAGAACTCAGGGAAGCACTTCACTTACGGTTACTGGTTTATTGATACAGGATATAACAAAGGACATAAATGAGCAGCCAAAGGGAGAAATGCGTAGGGCTGAATCTGGAAAGGTCCTGAGCACAAGAGCATCTGCCCCCGTGGAGTTGAGGTGTACCACCTTCCCGTCATGCTATTGTGTTCACCAACCCAGAAGCTTTCAGAACCTCATCCCTTTGGGTTTTTATAAAAGCTTTATTACATAGGCATGATTGATTACATCCTGAGCCATTGGAGATCATCTGAACTTTCAGTTCCTTTCCCCTCCCCAAGGGTTGGGGGTGAGGCTGAAAGTGAACAAGTCCCCATCTTGCGACCAGTCCCCATTCTGAAGCCACTTAGGGGCTGCCAGCCACCAGTCATCTCATTAGCATGCAAAAGACACTCTGGTCACTCAGGAGATTCCAAAAGTTTTAAGAACTATATGTCAGGAGTGAGAGGAAGACCAGATATATATTTCACAATATCACAATGATCTTACTCTGAGTTGTCATGTTTACTATAACAGCTGTCAAACTTCCATAAGCTTCTCTTGAGCCATTAATTCATCTTTTGGGGGGTTTGTGGATTAACACGACAAAACAATAACATACATATACATTTTCCAAAATGTACAACAGAGTGTAATGAAAACAAGAAACAATACCTAATAAGATATCTTACGTATTAACAGAATGACGGTGGTGGACCGACAACAGAATCCACGTGTAAAACTGTTAAGCATAGAGATTTCTTTGAACAATTATAATTAATCTTCCATTTCAAATGTTTGAAGTGTATATGAGCATGGTTATTTCATAGGTTTTCATTTGAAAGCATTTCACCACCTGTAGACTGTTTTCAAGGCCACAGAGAGACACTCGGACCTGTGGGCCGCACTTTGAGAAGCCCGGAGTCACTTGGAACACCTTCCCTGGCACGTGGCATCCTCTGGCTCAGATGTTGAATCCTTGGACTCCCGCTTTCCTGGCAGGCAGGACTTGTCATCCATGCCCATCTGTGGCCTTTTCACCTGGGTCTTCAGGTCACCTAGAGTCAAGTCCAGATTCTTCAGTGTGGCACTTGAGGCCCTCCACAATGTGTGTGCTTGTCATGTTGCTGTGACGACCGACTCCAAGTCCCTGAACATGTCTGGGCATCCCATGCTTGTATCCCGTGACAAGTCCTTTCCCCTTCCCACTTCCAGTGGCCACACAAGAACATGTGATGAGCACACATTTTCCATGAGAGAAGTACCAATTTTTTTTTTTTTTTTTTGCAGTTTTTGGCCGGTGCTGGGTTTGAACCCACCACCTCTGGCGTATGGGGCCGGCACCCTATTTTGAAACCACTAAGCTGCATTACCTCCCATCTTCACATTCACAGAGAAGTTCAGGGGCCCTGCTGTGATGGTGACTGGCTTTCATCACAGCCCCCTCCCAAAGACGTTAGCCCAGAGATCTGAGCCAGAATCAACCTTCACTGTCAGCACTTTGTGAGGTGCTTCCTAGCCTCTTCTTTGGCTCCTGAGTACTCTCTCCCACTGAGCTCGTACCTGCCTTGCTTGCTCTCAGCCAGGCTCCTTCTCCAGCCGCATACTCTGCTGCAAGGCTGGAGGGCATCCCTTGTTCCTGTGGTCATGGCCAAGGTGAAAGTTGCCAACAATTTAATCATTGCCCATTCCTGGAGGTTCTTTGGCTCCTCTGGGTCTATCCCATCAGCTGTCCAGGTATCCTGGACATGACCACATGTGCAGTGAGGACCGAACTTACTCCTGGACTCTGGGATTGCACACCAGTGGGTCCTCAGCCCTCATAGCACCAAGTCCAAGTTCCTCAGCACAGCATTCCAGACCCTCCACAACGTGTATGGTGGCCAGTCTTTGGAGATGTGTCTCTGCAATTCCCAGCATTAAGCTGCTTCCAGTGCTGATTCAGGCCTTGGACTCTTCTCAGGATATGCTGTCCCATCCCCCATCCATTGTCTCTTCACTTTGCCTCATCTTCCCCTCCTTTTAGAGAAACATCGGCCTTCTTTGGCTTGCTCAGCCCCAGTACTGTCTTCTGCAGAGGCTCCCTATGGCTCCCCACACTGGTGTAGGTTTTAAATCAGATAGAAATGAGTTGGAATTCCTGATCCATTTCTTACTTATCCCTTACCTTCGGACATTGCATTTTTCACTGAACCCTTCTGTAGTTTAACTTGCCCAGCTGCAAAACAGGGCCAATGACTTCTGCCTTGGGAAGGAAGTTATCAAAAGTAAAAGCAACAACGTTTTTCAAGTAAAATGCCCTGCACTGATCTAAAACCTGAGATAAATGCTTGCTGGCTGCTTTCTTTCTTTGCATGCCTTCCTCAGAACACTGATTTTACTTCTATGTTAGTTCGTATTTAATTTTCTTTGTGATTATTTATAACAAATTTGTCTTCCGAATTAAACTGTGCAATCCTTAAGATATGGAAACATTTCCTTCATCTCATGGGGCTCCTCTGTGGAATAAATGCTCAGCAAATATCTGTTTATTAGAACAAAAATGTATGTCATTCCAGTTTTCATACACACACACACATATCAGGGCTCACAGTTAAGTTCATGAACTTGTCCTAGAAAAAGTGCTACATACCTCATTGCTGAATGTCACTACGGTCACCTTTGCAGTCCTCTCCTTGGGAAGCTGTGCACCAACACCAGCACCTAGTCCACCCTTCAAAGCACTTGTGGCCATCAGAGCTGTCATCCTATGAGACTAGACAGTTAAGTTGTCAAACTCATCCTGGAAAAAGTGCTATATTCCTCATTGCTGGATATCACTATGGTCATCGTCAAAATACTCCCTTTGGGAAGCTGTGTGCTGATGCCAGCTTCTAGCCCACCCTTTGAAGCCCTTTTCCTGTGATGAGTTAGTGAACTTAATTGTCTGAATTAGTGCGTGTGTGTGTGTGTGTGTGTGTGCATATATAAAGACTTCACTCTTTCAACAAAGGGTATGATACATCTAGAATAACAGGCTTTAACATTTTAAGGTTTATATGAGTGATGACATGCAGAGAAAAGAGAGGAAGTCATAGAGCCTTCTGTCCCAGAGGAGCAAAACACAAAAAAGGGCGACAAGATGGACAGGCATGTTGGAGGAAAAGGATGTACTGTCCTGAAACTCATCAACTGAACCATCTCCGCAAAATATCAGTGCTGCTCTTGTTAAGAAAAGGGAGATGGTGCCAAGTGAAAGCGCCTCTCTTGAAAGCTTATCCCAGATATCAAGGGTTAAAAGCGAACACACACACACACACACACACACACACACACACTGTTTTGCTTTACAAGATTAGCGCCGCTTTCCAATGCCTGATTCTGTCTAGCCATGTTCCTATGTGATGATCCTTTACCACACACAAGACTGTCATTGTATATTCACTCATTAGAGATAATGATTTTGAGTTTCTGTCCCCACTGACCTGTGGACAGATGGCTGGCATGAATGCCACGTTTATCTGGACACCAGATCAGCCCCCACAGCCCTCTGATGGGTCGGCCTGATCACCGGGTGGCAGCTGCCTTACAGACCCCTCCTTTCTCCCCAGCACCCGGCGGGCTGCTGACTGGGTGCACTGAATGTGAACTTCTGAAGAAATGGACCTTTTGGTCATGACCCGTTTTGCTTTCTTTTCATAGCCATCCGATAAATGTTGGGATCACTTCGAGCTAATCACCTCAGACTGGAGTAAAAACAATTTGAAGTTATGGATTGATAGAACTATGGTTCAGTTCTCTCTACCCTCCCCCAATCTTAATATGTAAGTGTTCAAAAAAGCCATGAAGCGAACGGAAAGGTTGCATCTGTGAATTGGACCTATGAAGTCTCAGGTGCATTTAAAGATCTGATTATAGTGGCCTCTAACACCTAACAAAAATTGTTTCCCTTTTCAAAAAGACTATGGCTTTAAAACGATATCTGGCTATGTTAAACTCGCAGTAGCTTTCAGAATCTGATTTGTCTGAATGAATAAAGCAGATCAATTTTGATTTAATCAGCGATCGCAAAACCTCTTGTAAAGTTAGTTACACTTAAGACTTCTGGCAATTTCTGTAATTAATTCATTTGACAAATAATTTTTACTTATAAAATTCTAGAGCAAGGCTTGGCCTCTATATGTCAGGAGAGTTTTTCCTCTCCCAGGGTAGACTATCTCTCAAACTTTACCAGAAGGGAGAAAAGGGTAATCTGAGTTGAGAAATGCCCATGAGAGATTTTAGAATTCATTCCTACCATTAATGTGTTCCTAGTGATTATCTTTTCCACAATATTAGTATTTTAAAACTGGATCAAGAGTGTGTTTTAAAAAAAAAGAGAAAGAAAAAGAAAAACTTCTGTAGGATGAGCTCTCCTCCTACTCTGCCTCCCCTTCCTTGTCATCACCTCTGTGATCCAAAGTGATTTTCACCAAGCCCAATTCAGCATTTAAAAAAAGCTGCTTAGAGCACAGTACAGCTATGGATTCCTCTAGTCATGCTCCTTTTGAGACCGTCCATTCTTTGCATTTTTCTAAGTTCCTGACTAGACCACCTCCACCTCTCCCTACCCAAATTCTTTCCACGCTCTGAGACACAGCTCCAGGCCACTCCATTTCCAAGCTCCCTCCAGCTGCTCCTGGCAGTGGATTTTCTCCTTCTCCCTGGACCTGCCTCTGTTTCTCTCCTATTCTCACAAACCCCTTCCCCGGGGCAAGCTACTCGCTAGTGTTGCCATCCTCCCTTTTCCTCTGTGGTCCTCCTTGCAGAACCATGTGGCATCAAGTCTACAGATTGACTCGACTGTGTTCTCTGGTTTTATTTATTTATTTATTTATTTATTTGTTTATTTATTTATTTTTGCAAGTTTTGGCTGGGGCCGGGTTTGAACCCGTCACCTCCAGTATATGGGGCCAGCACCCTACTCCTTTGAGCCACAGGCGCCGTCCCCTCTCTGGCTTCATGTTTTAAAAAATAAATATTATTTTTTATAATAGTTTTAGATCTACAGAAACATTGAGGTGATTGTGCATAGAGTTCCCATGTATTCCTCACACAACTTCTCCTATAATTAGCATCTCACATTAGGTAGATTTGTTACAACTAATAAACCGATTATTAATATGTTATATTAACTGAAGCCCACAGGTTATGCATATTTCATTTGTTTTTAGCCCAGGCTCCCATCCAGGATACCAGGTTACAATTATTTTTCATGCCTCGTTTGTCTCCTCTTGCTGTGACAGTTTTTCGGACTTTCTTTGTGCTGATGACCTTTATATTTCTTCTTTTTTTTTATTTTTACATATACATGTGTTAATTAGGTCTCCAATTTTTGTCTTCACAGAATTTAAAAGGCTTAAAATTTAAGAACAATAACAATGTTTAAGATAAGGACTAGAAACAAAAACCATGTAAAGAATGAACAAAGATAAATACATTCAGAAAAGAAAACAGATGATTACCGATGACCTTGACAGTTTCATGTAGGGTTGAGTAGCCTTTTTATGTTGTAAGACTACATTAATTTAGCTGTAACCAAATAAGGCCACATTCAAGAAACTTCAGTTAGGTATACTGAAGTACACTGAAACTGTACATTATTTTGCAAAAATATAACTACTATGTACTTAATAATTTCAAAAATGAAACTATTTGTTAATTTTCAAGTTAACTGACCTCTTAATAACTTTTCTGTGTCTATTTTTTTGTTGGAAAACATTTGGCTGCAGAGGCAGGTCCACAGTTTCAGTTGATCCTCTCAATGGGTATCAGTCATTTGCGACCTTAAAAGTCTCTTGATTTGGGTTAGGTAGGAGAATGTAGATTCACACCAATAAATGATTGCAAAGCAAGAAAGCATTTTTCAGGCATATTGCCTAAAGGTGTAGGTATTCTATAGCATTTTTCCAAATTTCAATTGAATCTTTCTTAGCATCACAAAAATGACTTTAAAATGTCATATACTAAGAGCTTAATCAATTTCACTGGTAGTTCTACAGGTGACTTGATGATATGAACTAGGTGAGGCTGACGTGCTGGAGTGAGTGTGATGTCATGATTCTCAAAGTTAGTGAACTTTTCATTGTATTCTCCAGTAAGTAGGTCTGTAACAGATGCTATTATTCAAATGATTTGCATATCATCCTGCTCATAAATGACCTTTGCTAATTGGGGAAAATGTTCATTTGAAATTTCCTTTTGAAAAAGAAATATTTTGACAAAAGATAGCGTTTTCTTAAAATGCTTGAATTTTTTTTGCCACGTATTATATTAATATATAGATTTAGTTTTAGCTTGCAAAGAAATATTCAAGTCTTTTTGATTTGATATGATATCACATAGAAATGCTGCCTTCCCATAGAAATCTTTCAACAATTCACATTACTGATTCTGTTCTTCATAAATTTACCTGTCTTACCTAGATAAAATTTTAACTAACACCTATGCCTGCAAAAGCCAACACATTTTAGATTGATACAGAAAATCTACACAGAATACCTCATTGTTGAACTTTAGGATATTATGAAACCAACTATGCCCTGTTGCATTTGCATGAATATAGTTAGCTATACTTACAACTTTTTGTAAAATGTCACTTAAAATAATAGTTTCAGCATAGAGATTTTGCTGATGCAAGATACAATGAAAAGAACTGAGTCTTTTCATCTGGGTCTGTTTGTTTGTTTTTTTTTTAATCTGTGCAATAACCCCTTCGTGTTTTCCTGTCTTGGAAAGTGCATTGTCCATACATACTTGTACATTTGCTAGATTTAGCAAATTCAGTCCAACTTCACGACATTTACCTTGCAAGTTGTCGATGATATGTATTCCCCATGTTCTGTTCACAAGAGTGCCCAAAGCAAGTAACTCTTTGTAGCAAAGTAAATCTTCTGTTATGATCCAAATGAAGCATAAAACCTGCACCGAGTCAGTATTATCAGTTGAGTGGCTGAATAATATATATTTTCCTTGATTTTGGGTAGGTAGAGATGGAGGTGGTCTACTTAGGAACTTAGAAAAATGCAAAGAATGGATGGTCTCAAAAGTTGTTCTGTTAAATTGAAGGATAATTCATGCTGCCAATCAGTTATAGTTCTCCTTAAAGGAGGCAGTTGTTTGTACTTTGAAATGTTACCAGGGTCTAAGCATCCTCAATTTCAACATTGCATTCCTTAACAATTTCTTTATCACCGAGTGGCTTCTCTTTTTTCCCAAGTCTATAAGCTATTTTGTAAGTTCCTTCAGTGGCTTTATTTCCAGGTCTCATTGCTATTTAAAATAATTGTCCTTGCTTTCATTTTTATTTTTTAACTTCTGCAGTACAACCTTTGGCACATCTTCTGCTAATTTAAAATCTTTGTGGTCCTTATGAGTGTTATAACGCTGATGTGCATTGACTTACTTTAATGTAGACACTACAGTATCACAAAGCAAGCAAATCATCTTATTTTTAGCAGAAACAAGATAATAATGAAATTTCCATTCCTCATTAAAACATTTGTTTTCTTCCTTCAGCTTTCACTTGGTTTTCTTTGACATTATGGGTTGTTCAGCAGACAGAATTTTAAAAATACTGCCAAAAATTTCACTTCAAACAGAAAACCAGTGCACCATCGTCAAAAGCTGATAATAGATAGGCATATACTCAGCCCCCAAAACTCTCACCAACCAGCCTTGTGCAATAGTGACTCCAGTCGGAAGTTAGAACTACATGACAAGTATAGAAGCTGTCAATTTAGCCCTTATAACTTACACTAATGTTTTAATTGTGCTGGTCAGTCTGGGAGGATTATTTCATTGAAAATTATTTTTAAAATAAAGTAAAAATGTAAAAGAAGAACAATAGGGTGATAATAAAATTAAAAGGATTAGTTCTGTAAAATTTGACTTCAGTTAAAAGGTCACACCTATGAACTTAGAAGACCATATGTGGTCTTAAGACCACAGGTTACCCTGGTTTTGTGAATACTGGTTAGGTATTTTGTAGAATGTCCCTATCCTGAGATTTGTGTGATGTTTCCTCTTGATTAAACTGCGTTGTGGGTTATTGGGAACAAGACCACAAGTAAAGTGCCAGTTTTTTGGAATAGTATTTAGGTTATCTGCCATCCATGTGGTTTATGACTATTAGAGTAATTCTTGAACAACTGGCTGAAGTAGCATTTGTTAGGTTTCTCCATTGCAAAATTACTCTCCCACTCCTGCCCCCATTCCATACTGTGCTCTTGGAAAAAAGTCACTACAGCCTCACCCAAGGAGTGCGGAGTTGTGCTCCAGCTCCTCGAAGGCAGGGAATCTACAGCCACGATTAGTATACACTAGTTCTTCTGCACAGGAGTCTCATCACTTATTCCCCTGGCTTGGCATGTCTCATGCCTTTCCTCCCAGATTCTATCAAGATGCTAGGTTCTCCCTTGGGCAACCTGTCCTGCTTATACATCTCCATCCTCTTCACTCACTGATCCAGTCCTAAAACACAGTAGCCTAGTATTGTTTGCAAAAGAAAGCTAATGCTTCTGCATGCAGACAAAGCCCTCTAGTATCTGGCATTTTCTACCTTTCCATTTTCATCTTCCCTCCCTAACTTTGTTCCAGAGCAAATGAATTAGCATTCCACCCAAAGATTTGAGCTATTTCAAGTCTCTCTGTCTCTCCACATGCTCTTCTTTCTGCTTGTAGAAATCCTCCTTGATTAATTTTAAGCCTTAAAGACAATCCAACCTTCTCATCCTCCAGGAAGTTTCCCTGGACTAGCCAACACACTTTACCCCATGATTGCACTAATGCACACAGCTATGATTTAATAAAAAATAAAAATTAAAAAAGAAAAAGAATTTCTCTCTCTTTTGCACCACAAATCTTGGTACATTCTTCTAGCACTGCACTTACTAACTGCTATTTTAATTATTTGTTTACATGTCTATTTCCCTATAGGATGAGAACTTTTACTGCAGGGATTCTGACCTATTTTTCACTCTGCTCCTCACAGAGTCTGACATTTAGCATCTGTGGAATGAATGACTGGCTGAATCACTATGTGACTTTTTACACCTGTACCTTTGTCTCTCTCATAACATGATGGCCTCCTAGAGAGGAGGTATCATAGCCTTCTATTCTTGGTGTCCCCACACAGAGCCTAAACATAGCAGGCACTGATACCTGTTATCTGTCAGTTGTCTAAAAGAGAGAAGTACTGGCGTGGCCTCCTCCTCAAAGGTGGGGATATTCTACATGCCCAAAGAGCTGATTATAAACAAGCCATTGAAATAAGTGGCTGCTTCATCTGAGAGTTGGCTTTGGTTGCAGAAAAGTGCTGACCATCCTTTAATACCAAGACAGGAAAGAGGCACTACAATCAAACATAATTGGAAGATTATAGGAGCTCAAAATTCCCCTATAGCAGAAAATTCCTTTTTATGCTAGGCATAGAAACCCGTGCATTGATTTTTTTTCCCCTGTCTTTATGTGAAGAAGCCTCTTGAAGATAATCAGATTTCACTGAGAAGATACAATTGCAGGTTTTCCCGTTAAACTAATACCTCAATGGACATTCAGAAAGATCATCTGCAATGGTGTCAGAAATAACATAGAAACCTCTCATTAAGGTAATTTAAGCTTTGTATAAATCTGAGTTGGCAAGACTGTGTCATGCTGAACTCCATTTACTCTTTGATTTTTTTCTCCCTGCTGTTCAGGTACAAGGCCTCCAGGTGTGCAGTCATGACTGGACCATAATATCCCATAATAGGCCATTAGTCTTTCTAAAGGCATGGACGACTGAGAAAAACACGTTCTTATGCTTATCCAAGTGGTTATATATTCTCTTAAAATATTATATCCTTGGCACTCTTGTACATTCCTAGTAGGACTGTAAATTGCTACAGCTTTTGTGGAAGGCAATTTGACAATACATTTTAAATGCCTTGGAAACACTCATATCCAGGAATTTTATTTCTGGGTGCATATTGTTTATTTAAAAAATAAACTTGTCATTATGGGAAATTGCAAACCAATGCAAGAATAGAAGGAAATAATGAACTCTGATGTCCCTCCCCTCCAGCTTCTATAATTCTCAATTTATGGCCAACCTTGTTTTAATATACCTGGCCACTCCTCCCCACATGGGTCAATTGGACTATTTTGAAACAAATCCAAGATATGAAATCATTCCAGTTATGTCTTCTGTAAGTATTTCAGTACATGTCTTCAAAAGATAAGGAATTAAAAAATAACCGCCATCCCATTTTTCACACCTAAAAAGAAAAATCACTGTTCCTTAATGTCATCAGGTATTCTATTAGTGGTCAAAATTCTCTGATTATTTCGTAAATTTTTTTTATACTAGGTTTATTCAATGAAAATTTGAACAGGAGAGGAAGGAAGATGGTTACTAGAGGCAGCTTTCTCCAGAGGCTCCTGTTCAGAGGGAGAGATACTAGACAAAAGTGCACTCAGTGAAGCCTAAGGTGGGGAGCTGAGCTAAAAAAGAAGATAGACAAGTCCACATCATCTCTGCTGATGCAGTTTGTGACTCTAAGAAAGAGGATTTAAGAAAAACAAATTCTAGGTACAAGGCCCATCACCAAGAGGCCCAGAGACCCCTCCCCCATATGGGAGGCTCAATGTGAGCTCTCTATAAGCAAGCAGGGAAAAAAAGACCTTTCATTTTACCCCCACAGGAGAGAGCTGCTAAGCACTGGGTCTCCTTCTCCAGGGAGGTTCCACTTGCAAGCCTAGGCATCATCCTGCCCATCATGAAATTCAACAAATATTTTCCCCACAATTCTGAGCTCCCAGTCCATCTTTCCTCCATTGCCTGCTGGCTTGAAGGTCTGTCCTCTGCAGAGCCCAGAATATTTGGCTATTCTCAGAGAGGCCTGGGCATTGTGTGGGCTACTGGACAGTAGTGTGGAAACAGTGACTCAAGTGGAAGCTGGGGGCTACGGGAAGAGAGAGACATGTGGGAGAGATAGATGTGCTGAAATGGTGTGTAGCAATAGATCTTTTCTGAATTGGTGGCTCACCAAAGGGGTCCAGGCTCTATCCCTTCAGACTTGTGGTATGGAATTGCCTGTGGATTTCTACTATCAGGATCCTGGATATCCTTTGAACTTTCACTGTTCAGAAGTGATTATACACTCCAGGACAATCTGATTAGAACTCTCAACCTAGGCTGTCCACCTAGGGACCCTCTGAGGTTGAGCAGTGGTTGTTTTGTAGCGGGAAAGGACTGATTCTCCTCCTCCAGCTGTCACTGGTGGGAGGCAGGATGCCACAGTTGCTTGCATCTCTCCCCAGCAAAGATTTTAGCCTAATACCACTACTTGTTAGGATTGGGTAGAGGCTAGCTGACTTCAAGACAGAGTCATCGTGTGCTAACTCACCAAGCAGGTCCTCAGAATCTTTGGCTGTAGCTCTGAAAAGGGCCTTTGTAAGTCTGTAGGGGACAAGCCACAATCACAAGCCCTAGCTCATTGGTAAAGGGCTGGTTAACTCTATTTCCTGGGCCCACAAGCCATTCTCACCCTGCCAGTTTTAATTGCCAAATTACAGAAAATATTCATGGGGCAGAATCAACAGAAGAATTCTGGCAATATGTATAATCAGAGTAGATCAGCTCACCCAAGGAATTATAAAGGCAATATAACAGAAGATGCCATTCATGGACAAATGGACGAGTTGTCAGTATTCAGAATATGGATGGCAAATAAGATGAATGGAATGGAAGAAAAGAACAAAGTTGTCTCAAGAAATTAATGAGTTTAAAGACAAAGTCACCAAGGATATAGAGATAATGAGAAAAGATATAGAAGAGCTCAAGGAAGTGAAACAGTTATTCAAGGCACTTTAAAATACAGTAGAATCCCTCAATAATAGAGTTGATCAGGCAGAAGAAAGGATCTCAGAAATTAAAGACAAAGCTTTTGAACAATCTCAAGCATTTAAAGAGGCAGAAAAATGGAAAAGAGGAACAGAACATTCCTTGAGAGAGTTGTGGAATCATTCCAAAAGATCAAACATCTGACTTATAGGAATTCCTGAAGGAAAGAGGATGGTCCTAAAGGCACACATGCTCTGCTCTAAAATATAATGGAGGTTTTTCCAAGCATTGCAAGAGATACAGAAATTCAGATAGTAAATAGTTTCAGAACCCCCGCAAGACTCAATCCAAATAAAGCGTCTCCTAGACACATTGTAATTAACTTTGCCGAAGTTAATATGAAGGAGAAAATCTTGTAAGTGGCCAGACATAAGAAAAACATTACCTATAAAGGGAGAAATATTAGTATGATTGCAGATCTTTCAGCCAAAACTTTTCAAGCCAGAAGAGGGTGGTAATCGACTTTCAATCTTCTAAAACAAAACAACTTTCAGGCCAGAATCCTGTATCCAGTTAAATTGAGTTTCATTTGTAATGGAGAAATCAAATGCTTTACTGACATACACATGTTGAAGAAATTTGCCATGACTAAACCTCCTCTCTAGGATATCCTCTACAATGACCAGCACAGTGCTCTACCACCAAAGTAAACTTATCCAGAATTTATTGAACAAAACCTAGTATCTACAATGGTGAAAGGATTAAAAATACTCACTGGACATTTGAAAAACATGATGGCTAAAACACTACCATATGTATCAATTCTCTTCATTAAAGTGAATGGCTTAAATTGCCCTCTAAAGAGGCACAGGTTGGCTGACTGTATACAAAAACTCAGGTCAGTTATCTGTTACCTACAAGAGACTCATCTGACCTCAAAGGATTAAAAAAAGACTCAGAGAGAAGGCGGGGACATCTATAATTCAGGCAAATGGAAATCAGACAAAATCAGGGGTTGCAATTTTATTTGCAGATACAATAGGATTTAAACCAACAAAGATAAAGAATTAGAAAGATGGACACTTTTTGTCAAGGGAAATACTCAACATGAAGAGATTTCAATAATTAACATGTATGTTCTATACCTGAATGCTCCTCAATTTACAAAGCAAATCCTAATGGATATGAACAATTTGATATCTTGCTGCACTATAATAGTTGGAGATTTTAACACCCCTTTGTCAGTTATGGATAAATCCTCCAAGAAGAAACTAAACAAATAAATAATGGACTTAAACTTGACGCTAGAACAAATAGACTTAATAGACATCTATAGAACATTTCATCCTAATAAAACGGATTATGCACTCTCCTTCACTGCTATCTGCCAGTTTAATGCTTCTGAGGACTGTGGAGTAGCTAACATTCAGAAGGCTAGGTGTTGGCAGGAAGTGAGGTGGGCATTTTGAAGGTACTGCTCACAGCAAGCAAACTTGTGCCCCATGTGGGCAGGCACAGCTGCATAGGAGTTGGAAGGAAACACTGGGAGGCCCAGCTCTGGACTACTGCTACCTCTGTTCAGTTTCTCAGGGCCTGTGGTCTTCAAGTTGGAGGAGAAAAGACTCATTGAAACTCTAGTCCAGAGGCATGGCAATTTAAAGAGCAAGAGGAAGTGAAAGGAAAATTAAGGCAAGGAAACAGATAAAAGAAATCACTAATGAGGAAGAATCACCAGAAAAATCTTGGCAACATGAAAAACCAGTCCAGGGAAAACCCCTCAAGGGACTATGAGGTAGCTACTGCAGAGGATTCCACCTATAAAGAAATGTTAGAAATGACAGTAAGGGAATTTAGAATACAGATGATGAAAACAATGAAGGAAATGATGGGAACAATGAAGGAAACTTCTGATAAAGTGGGAAATAACCAAAAGGAAATCCGTAAACAGAATCAAATAAGAGATGAATGATACGAACAATATAGAAAGGATATAGCAGAGCTGAAGGAACTGAGGCAGTCAATTAGGGAACTTAAAGATGCAATAGAAAGTATCAACAACAGATTAGACCATGCAGAAGAAAGAATCTCAGGTAGAGGACAAAGCTCTTGAGATAACTCAGATAGTTAAAGAGGCAAAAAAGAAGAGACAGAAATCAGAACATTCACTGAAAGAATTATGGGACTTTATGTAGTGTTCAAACGTGCATGTTATAGGTATCCCAGAAGGGGAAGAAGAATGCCCCAGGGGAATGGAAGCCATACTAGAGAATATTATAAATGAAAAATACCCAAATTTCAACAAAGATTCTGACACACTCCTTTCAAAGGGATATCAGACCCTGGGTCACCTCGACTCTAACCAAGCTTCTCCAAGACACATTGTGATGAACCTGTCCAAAGTCAAGACAAAAGAAAAGATTCTTCAAGCAGCCATGAGTAAGTGCTAGTTGACCTACAGGGGCAAATCCATCAGGATGACTGCAGATTTCTCTAATGACACTTTCCAAGCAAGAAGACAATTGTCATCTACCTTTAATCTACTTAAACAGAACAATTTCCAGCCCAGAATTCTATATCCTGCTAAGCTAAGCTTTAAAATTGATGGATAAATCAAATCATTTACTGATATACAGACTTTGAGGAAATTCGCCACAACCAGACAAGCTCTACAGCAAATACTTCAACCGGTTCTACACACTGACCATCACAATGGATCAGCAGCAAAGTAAGAACTCAGAAATTAGACAGAACCTAACTTCTACACTGAGGCAAAAGGTAAAACTAAGCAATGAACTCTCACAAAATAAGATGAATAGAACACTACCTACTTATCAATTATCTCTATAAATGTTAATAGCTTGACTTCCCCACTGAAGAGGCATAGATTGGCTGACTGGATTAAAAAACACAAGCCATCCATTTTCTGCCTGCAGGAAACACACCTAGCTTCAAAAGACAAATTAAAACTCCGAGTTAAGGGTTGGAAGACAATTTTTCAGGCAAATGGAATTCAGAAGAAAAGAGGAGTTGCAATCTTATTTTCAGTTACATCTGGATTTAAAGCAACTGAAGTCAAAAAAGACAAGATGGTGGGCAGAGCCTGTGGCTCAAAGGAGTAGTGTGCTGGCCCCATATGCCAGAGGTGGTGGGTTCAAACCCAGCCCCAGCCAAAAACTGCAAAAAAAAAAAAAAAAAAAAGACAAAGATGGTCACTTTATATTGGTCAAGGGAAAAATACAACAAGAAGACATTTCAATTCTAAATATTTATGCACCCAACTTAAATGCTCCCAGATTCTTGAAACATATCTTACTCAGTCTGAGCAATACGATATCCTATAATACCATAATAACAGGGGACTTTAACACTCCTTTTACAGAGCTGGATAGATCCTCTAAACAGAAATTAAACAAAGATATAAGGGACTTAAATGAGACCCTAGAACAACTGTGCTTAATAGATGTATATAGAACACTCCATCCCAAAGATAAAGAATATACATTCTTCTCATCACCCCATGGAACATTCTCCAAAATTGATCATATCCTAGGACACAAAACAAACCTCAACAGAATCAAAAG
>CAUYRH010026281.1:0-15222 GCA_963574655.1 Perodicticus potto
TTTACATGAATGGAGCTGGAACATATTCTTCTTAGCAAAGTATCTCAAGAATGGAAGAAAAAGTATCCAATGTACTCAGCCCTACTATGAAGCTAATCTATAGCTTTCATATGAAGGCTAAAACCCAGTTATAGCACAAGAAATGGGGAGAGGGGCAGGGAGGGGGGAGGATGGGTGGAGGGAGGGTGATTCGTGGGATCACACTTTTGGTGCATCTTACAAGGGTACAAGTGAAAATTACTAAATGTAGAATATAAATGTCTTCATATAGTGATTAAAAGGCCATGAAGGCTATGTTAAATAGTTAAATGAAAATATTTCAGATTGTATATGAAGTCAGCACATTGTGCCTCATGATTGCACCAATGTACACAATTATGATTTAATAAAAATTAAAAAAATAGGCAAATATTTAAATTGATTAGTGATATTCATATAATGAACACTGTATATAAAAAGAATGAAATATCTGAAATAAGAAGCTATGGATAAAATCCACAGAAAGATAACATTAAGGAAAGCTAAACTGAGAGAATACAAACTATATACTTCTCTTAATGTAAAGTACAAAAATAGACAAGAGTAATTTATGCCATTAGAAGTCAGGGCAGTGGTTTCTCCTTGAGAAGTGACACCTGGGAAGGAGCAGGAGCGGCCTTCCTAGTGTGCCAGCAACCTCTACTGCTAGATCTGGGCTGTGACTGCACAGAGGTGTCAGTGTACGAAGATTCATTGATCAGAGAACAATGGACACTTTTCTGTATATATTTGCATGTAATGTTGTAATGAAAAGTTTACTTTCTTAAAGTTTACATAAGCTATTTTTCAAATAGCACACACCTGCAGCTGAACAGTCATGTCTTCCTGCTCCCTTTTCTAGAAAGACCAAAGGGTGTTTCACGCTGTCTTACTTCTCTTCTTCCTGCCTTTCCTTCAACCACATTGAATGCAGAATATTTTTTACTTAGGCAATGGCTTTTCTTCACAGGTAATATTTAATTGACAGGTCTTTTAATGTATTTTAATAGGGGATTTATAATAATTTTAGTAGGATTCTGGCCTATAGATGAAAGTAAGAAATTCCCTATCCTGAGAATAATTTTCAAATTCCTTTATCACTTAATAAATAATTTCTCAATTATAGCCATGAATATAATCCTTTAGCTACAAAGGTAACATTATCTAGAAGCTGTATTTTTCTCTTGTCATTTTTAGACATATGGTTCTACATGGTATTAGAGCCAGAAATAAGTAATTTGGATCTCCTATTTTGCCTGTTTTCTATAGGAAAAGAAATCTGTTAATACCAAGAAGTCATGCTCTTTTGCAAGGAACTAGTTGAAAGCCCAGGATCTGCAATGATCTCTAAATATGAATTAGTGTTACATTTGTTTCGAGCTGGCTTCAGAGACCTATTTCAATCTGGTATAATTATACTACATACTGTTAAATGTAAATGAAGGAGATTTTGCTTCTGGCCATAATAGAATAGCTATAACTTATTCTATCTATCTTATTCTATTTATAGCCAGCTTGACCTAATATCTATTTCTAGACCTTTCCACCAAAAACTGCAGAATGCACATTATTGTCTTTTCTTTTTTTTAATTTTTTTTTTTTTTTTGAGACAGAGTCTCACTCTGTCACCCAGGATAAAGTGCATAGAGTGCAATGGCTTCAACATAGTTCATTGCAACCTCAAGTTCCTAGATTCAGGTAATCCTCCTGTCTGGGCCTCCCAAGTAGCTAGAACTGTAGGCAAATGCTTCATTACTCGGCTAAATATTTTTTATTTTATGTTGAGATGGGGGTCTTGCCATGTTGCTCAGGCCGGTCTCAAACTCCTGGCATTAAGCAACCCTACCACCTTCAAGTGACTTTTTGTTGTTGTTGCTGCAGTTTTGGTCAGGGCTGGGTTTGAACCCACCACTCTCAGTATATTTAAAATCTTGAAAATTTCCAAAAACAATAGATGCTGACATGGATGCAGAGAGAAAGGAATGCTTACCCACTGTTGGAGGAGCTGCAATTAAGTTTGCAAACTTGCCACCATGCTCTCTTAGGTGGGAAGCACTGTGCAAACAACTCAGTAAGGTTTCATAACCTTGGTATGTAAGTGTCTCACAGTTGTGTGTGTGTGTGAATGTGTGGCAGTATCTTGCTGAATGGCATTCATTATCATTGTTGCCTGTTTTTGTATACCATACAACAACAGCTCTGATGGCCATTCCAGAAAAAGAAATTGCTTTGAAGGGTAGATGAGGTGTTGGCACCGATGCATAGGGGAGTACTTCAAAGATGACTATAGTGATATTCAGCAATGAGGCATGAAGCACTTTTTTCTAGAATGAGCTCACAACTTGATTGTCAGACCTTGTATACATTAATTTTACATATTCACATTAGTAGAATAAAGGAGAAAAGTCATATGATCATTTGCATAGCACAAAAAGTTTTGGACCATATTCAACAGCCATTCATAATGACAACTCTTAACGATCTTTCCTCCATCTGATAAAAAGGCATCTATGAAAATACTGCTATTAACATCATGCTAAATGGTGAAAGGTTGAATGCTTCACCCCTGAGACTGGGAACAAGACAAGGACATCCATCCTCACCACTGCTATTCAACATTGTGCTAGAGGCCCCATCTAATGAAATAAGTCAAGAAAAAGAAATATATAGATAAGAAAAGGAGAAGTGAAACTATCTTTATTCACAGATAACATGATCGTGTATGTATGAAATCCTAAGGAATCCCCCAAAAAAGCTACTAAAACTGAAAAATGAGTCTAACAAGTTTGTGGGATGCAAGTCAACATATATAAGTCACTTTTATGTCTATAAACAAGTAAAAAACAAAGCAATCCTACCTGCAATAGCATCAAAGCCCATAAAACACTTAGAGATAAGTGTATCAAAATATGTGCAAGACCTATAAAATAAAAACCATAAAAAATTGCTGAGAAAAAAATTAAAGGAGCCCTAAAGAAATTGACAGGATATTTATACCCCATCCATTTATTCTGGAGGATAATAAAAATGTTCCCTATCCTCATTGTGCCGATACATTGGGTGTACCACGTATATACTTTTCAAAACATTAAATTGTACATTTAACATGATTGCATTTCATTGTATAAAATTTAAATCTCAATAAAGTTGATTTAAAAAAAAATAAACAAAAAGTTAGCTGCAAGGGCACCAATACTTTTTCCCCTTCAGATTAATTCCTACTTCTCATGTGGTATTAATTCTCCCAAAGACAACGAGCTGAATGCACTGGGAAGCCAGTGAGCCAGTGCATTCCGACGTTCTGAGCTGATAATTTTTTGTTAGTGACATGCAACTGTCAGAAGCAATGCCTCCAAGACCTCCTTGACATGGCCCTTCAATTGGGTCTTAGATCATTATGGCTATGAAGGTTGGGAGGATGACAGCGTCTGCCTTTCTATCCAAGGGGCAAAGATGGCATTCTGATTTAAAGAACTAAGTAATTTCCTTGCAACTGTTTTCTCCCAGTGGCTGCAACCAGGTAGATTTGCCCTTTGGCCCTCACAGGGCAGACTTCTCTGAGTTTGTTAGGGCTGTACAGGGAGAGCTGGAAAATTACACACAATAACACCAGAGATATCGTACGTTATTGTTGCCACATAATCCCAGCATTGGTCAACATCTATTAATCCTCTAGAACTCAAGCATGCTTCTAAAACGGCAAACAATTGTTTACCAGTGCCAGCCTGGGTCTAGCAATTATAAAGCTCTTACTATAACCAAAAAGGGGGGGAAAGGAAATAACTTTTTTCTCCCTACGACTTTTTCACCAACTTGTTATCAAGAAGCAGACAGCTAACATTGACTAAAAGGGTCATGGCTTTTACAGACAAGACATAAGAAAGAAATTTTCCTGAATGTTTTACACCTAAGTTCATCAGAGATGTTGAGAAGCAGGATAGCCAGGAAGGAATAAATAAAACAATAAAGGATACTTGACTGAATGCAAAGATCTGCCATTGAAGTTTGTGGTGCCTTTAACTTTCTCCTCAAAGAACAGCATTCAGATCAAAGTATTGTGCAACAAGGAAAGGGGTTATGGCTTTGTTTGAGGGGACGTAAGAGGAACCACCTGCTTTAACTTTAAGAAGCATGAGGTTGGGTGGCACCTGAGGCTCAGTAAGTAGGGCACCGGCCCCATATACCGAGGGTGGTGGGTTCAAACCCAGCCCTGGCCAAACTGCAACAAAAAAATAGCTGGGCGCTGTGGCAAGCACCTGTAGTCCCAGCTACTCGGGAGACTGAAGCAAGAGAATCGCCTAAGCCCAAGAGCTGGAGGTTGTGCTGAGCTGTGATGCCACAGCACTCTACCAAGGGTGACAGCTTGAGACTCTGTCTCAAAAAAAAAAAAAAAAGCAGCATGTGGTTTGGGAGCCAGAAGGGACCCTGGAGTCATGCAGCTCTGAGCTTCCCAACCTTCAAGGAATGAGGTTGGAATGCCAGTGGGGACTAGAAAACAGAGGCAAACGTGACCCAGATGTGGAGGCTCACGCCTTGCAATCATTGAACTCTGGGAGGCTGATGCAGAAAAATCACTTGGGATCAGGAGTTTGAGACCAGCCTGAGAGAGACCCCGTTTCTAAAAGAAATAGAAAAATTGGCCAGGTGGGTGGTGCAGGCCTGTAACCCCACCTAGCAGGAGGCTGAAGCAGGACGATCCCTTGTGCCCAGGAGTCTGAGGTTGCTGTAAGCTATGATAACACCACTGCACTTTAGTCCAGGTGAGAGAGGAAGACCATGTTGAAAAAAAGGAGAAGGAAGGAAGAAAGGGAGGGAGGAAGGGAGGAAGGAAGATTATTAAGTAAAATGAGCAATTTGCCTGAACTTTAAAAATTGGTGCTGTCAAAGAACTTTATTGATTGATGTGGTGGCTTTCTGCTGTGTCCCAAACCCACAGGCCTTCTCTCATCTGCCACCAGTGTACCCCAGTGGAAATGTCAGAGCAACACAGGGAGACCTGCCCCCTGCCCAATTCTGGGATGATGAAAGGGAGCCCAGGTGAGGAAAGGGCCTTGTCCAGGCTCTCCTGTGTCTATAGGCAGAGCTGGAGGTGGGCTGCCCTTTCTCCTCCTCCAGAGTCCCTTCTCTGGGCCTCATAAGGGTGAAAGCTGCACTAAGAATTACTGGGTAGGACCTGGGGTGGTGTGGGAGGGGAGGGGGCAACCTGCCTGGCCCCTGGGGTGGAAACCAATTCACTGGTTGCTCTTCCTGGGGAAGTCCCTGGGAAAATGGTGCCCGATCCTTTGGGAGTCAAATCTCAACCCCTCCCAGGCCTGCATCCAACCCCCCCCCCACCCCCCAGCAACAATCTCCCTACAAGTAGAGCTGCTTCCCTTCTCTCTGCGGGGATAGTTTATAAAGAGAGCTCCATTTATTCATTCTTTCTTTCATCTGTTCACTTTTATTCTATGCATATTAACAGAAATACAGAGCTAAACAAGCCAGCCATCACCTGTGCCCTCAGGGAGCTTACAGTCTAGTCTAGCAGGACGGTGTATGTTCACCCACCACAGGGGATATGCGTGCCTCCCATTCTTCACCCTAGTAGAAGTCTTAACAAAGAGAACAGTTCATTTTTAGCACACTCCAGCAGCTGGGGTTGCTCTGTGCTGTCTCCTGAGCAGAGAAAGTTACTCCACCTTTCTAGTCCTACCCTGACTCCCACAAGATACATCCACAACAAACGATGGAACCGAAATTCGAAAAATGACTTATTCTGGCAAGTATTTGCCTGTTGATGGTGAAGACTTGCACAGACTTCAGAACAAGTCCTGGTGCTAACACCAAGATTCAGATTCCTGTATGTCCTGAGGATTTTTCCCCTTGTTTCTCAGTAATTTGTCCTGTCCTCTGCCTCCAACCATGTCCATGGAGGAGCAGGATGGAAGTTCAGGTCATGCACATCTGAGTAACCCTCCAGCCAGCAGTAACAGAGGGTGCCCAGGGGTGGCCTAGCCAAGTGGCTTCCTCTCCCTGCTGCCTCCACGAGCCGAACCCCTTTCTCTGGTCTACCTGCTGGCTCATGCCTCTGTGTACCACATGGCAGCCCCACTATGGACCCAGACCTCTTACAAAGGAAGAGACACTGGATTTCAGAGGCTGAAAGTATTTCTACTGTGTGGTTTTTAAAAAGCAGCTTTTGTTTCAAAGCATCACTCTCTCTTGCCAGTCATTACATCTCTCCACACCCCACCTTCTTTTTTTTATTTATTTATTAAATCATAGCTGTGTACATTAGTGCAATCGTGGGGTACAGTGTGCGGGCTTCATAGACAATCTGAAATATTTTCATCCAACTGTTCGACATCTTAGAAGGGACAGGTGAAACCTACTAAATGCAGAACACAAATGTTTCCACCTTCTTTTTTTTAAATGGTAACATCTTTCCCTTTTTGACTCATGATAAGATGGGATTTCCTTTTTCAGCTGAGCAGCAGAGGTAAGAGCCTTGCATTCTCTGAGTTCTCCAGACACCAGCTGTGTTGGTGAGCAGGTGCGTGATTTCTCACCCAGATTCTCTTTGTCCATTTGGGAGACTATGAAAACATTTGCTATATGTACAGTTCAATACCAGGTGCTCTGATATACTTAATCATTTTGCTTGATCCTTACCACAACTCTGCAAGAAGTTGCACTGGGGAAGTTATTCAACCAAAGTTTACTAAATGTTCCCCAAGTGCTGTCACGACGCTGTGGGCAGTAAGTTGAGCCAGGCAGACCTCCTGTTTTAAGACTTCTGATAGGGCAGGTAGCAAGCAGACAAATAATTATACACTGTATGACAAATAAACCCCACTGCCAGCATTCTGTCTTAAATGCGTAGTCTTTATAAATATTCATGGTTGTCCTTAGTCTTATTGAGGAAATTTTACCATCTGCTCTCCGTGCAGAGATCAGGGGAAGATCTAATGAGGTGATTTGAAGAATTGAAGAAAGACAATTTACTAAGTGGAGCTTTGAGAAAACAGAAGGGGGCATTCTCATGGAGAAAAGAGCATGCGGAGATCTGGAGCAGGAGTCTGTAGGGTGTTTACTAAAGGTCATAGTTGGGCCAGAGTAAAGCGACTTGTCTGAGGTCCTGCGGCTGTTTAACAGCAAGGCTTGGGGTCAGCGATAGTTTCCACAGCATCTTTGCCCCCAGCTGTAAGTAGCCAGGCTCTCCCCAGCACACTGAGCTTCCATAATGGAACACTGCCTACCAGTCACCCTCCAAACAAGTGCTCACAGCAAACCATCTTTACTATTCTGGCTTTCAAGCTGTATCTGTTTGGACAAGTCATCTCTGTGCCCTAGCAAATTGCAATAGTTATCATCGTAGTAACATCAAACACTATTGAAACAAAAGTGTACCAATTTAGGCTGGGGTTCAGCTACTGTAATGTGCATTTGAGTTTGTGCACATTTGTGATTTATGATAAAGATTATGCCCATTATGATTCCCTGGAAGCTGTGACAGATTGCCCTCCACAATCTGTTTTGGCAATTTATATCCCCTCCCCCATGCTCAATTCCAAAAGGGAGGGAAACCAACCCATTTGCTCCATCTGAGCCTCTGAGCCGATGTAAACTAAGCTGGGGCTACAGTCATGATGAACTTGTCACTGATAATTCCATTCAGTCCTCTTTTCTCTGGCAGTAGCAGATTGGGCTTTTGTACAGAAGCTCCTCGCAACGATCAGGTCAGCAACCCAATCCCTTTTTCACTTTCTTAGGCTGCTGCACACTGCACACAGACCAGCCTCAGAAAGTTGGTCTAGTAATTTCTTGGCTCTTAAAAGAATGTCAAGTCTGCACAGATTTTCTTTACAGAAAGAGGCACTATGGTTGGAAGTGGGACCAGAGACACTTTTGAAGCTATCAGATGCGTGCATATGCACAGCAAGGATGTAGGGTTTATTAGATTACATGTTCATTTGAGATGATGTCGAGAAAGATGCTGACAGGTGTCATTAGACCTTCCAGGACAACTTATAGGAGACCACTCACTGGGAAGACCACTTTGCTCTTCCAGACCCATTTTATTTTTTTTAATTAAATCATAACTGTGTACAATTATGGGGTACAATGTGCTGACTTGATATACAATGTGGGATGCTTAACCATCATCTCACTTCATTAGTTGTTGTGGTAAGATGATACTATACTCTTAGTAGTTTTGAAATGTACCATTGCATTATGCACAACAGGTGAGGTCCCACCAAATACCCTCCTTTCTCCCACCCACCCCACTCCCAGCCACTCTCCCTCCTCTCCCCTCCTTCTTTTTGGACTATAGTTGTGTTTTATCACCACCTTCCCAGGCCGAATTCCCCTCTCCATCTCTGCAGTCACCCTGGAACTCTTCACCTATATCTGAGCACTTCTTACAGCCTGCCAGGTACTTAGATTTGTGTATCTTTTCTCCATCATAGAGGAAAGCACACTATAGTTGTCTCTGCCTCCCACATACAGCTTACAGGTTCAATAAAACCTGGGGAGCGTGTCAAAGACAAAAACCAGAAGAATAAAAAGATTGATTTTATTCCAGTAATTGCAGTGAGGACAGCACCCCAGATCTGAAGATCAGAATGTCTCAACAGGGTGGTTTTGACTTGAACTTCTAGGGCAGGTCATGGAGGGCACATAAGTTGCAGCATAGGCATTTTATAATTACAGTTATTTCTAAAGCAGGGCAAGTCTCCGTCAGTTATCAAAACAGAAAATATTTTTCTCTCTGGTTAGCTGGTTTCAGGCAGACAAGGGGCTCTAATTCAGCTAACTAATCATAAGAAAAAGAGTGGGAAGTTGGAGGGGCTGTGTCCAGCCTTGTCAGTGGGTTCAGACAGAAGAGGAAAGGTCACTGGTTTAGCCTTGTCACAGAGAGCTGCTCACAAATCTAACGAGAGTCAGAAGGCTGAGTGGACAGTCTTACTAGCATCTCAGTCATACAAGAAAAGGTATTCTTTGTGGTAAGCCATTTACTGGAACACAAAAGGTTGGAGAAGATTCTTGACCACTGCTGTTTTCTGGGAGCACAGGGCCCAGGTAAATTTTGACATCATCAAGCTGAATGAAAGCCAAGGTGCCACATCCCGCGTGGGGGCCTGTCCTGCCCCACCTCAGTCCTCTCTCGCTGAGACCCCTCTGTATGCGTCAATCCATATTGGCCAGTGTTCTCTTTAAAGAAAGATTATTTCTCCTCTGTCTCTCTGCCTCAGTTTCTAGTTGTGTCCGATTTGGGTAGAGAACTAGAAAGAGAAAGCAGAAACTTTCCAAAGGAAGAGTTGGTGGCCTTTAAGATTATTGGGCTTTAATACTCACAGTATAAATATCACACTGGCAACTTTTCCACCAGAAATGAAGATATGAGTGAGAAGCAGTGAAAATAAACAGTACACTGTATGTGCGTTGGGGCAAAAATCCCCATCAAAGGGACTGTTAGCTCAAGAGCCAGAGGGAAATTACAAAGATTTGGTTCGATCTTGGTTAACTCGGCAGTGGCCCATTTCTCACCACATCTAGAGTTTGGTGGCCCGAAACCTATATCCAGGTGGTTTCTGCAACCACTAGTGCATACTGTGGCTCACTGGATCATGGTCCCCTGGGGAAAGAATGATGCTTTTGCAAGTCTAGTCTGCTCAAGAGTTGAACTCTTTTCTCCCCACACATTTCTGACTTTGAGCATAGAGCTTTTGCTCATGTTTCTAGTCCACACTGGAGAGAAAAGAACTAGATGTGGGCCAGCAGAAAGACTTGTAAAGTGAGGAAGCTCATTAGGAAAACAAGCTTTGCTTGAAGTCTAGGCAGAAATTCTAGTTGCCTGTCTACTTTTATTTTTAATCAGTTTGTTTATCCCTAATAAACAGTAGATGCGCAGTTCTGGAAATAATTATCTTAAAAGAAAACAGAAGATGAGCCTGTACTGTGTTGTAAAGAAATCCTTTCCTTGTTGTATTTGATGGGGTGCCATCTTTTATTGTAATTTGATTCTCCATCACCTCATATAGTCTTTGGCATGTAGTTAAGTGCTTGATAAACATTATGAGTTGACTGACTAAATATATTAATTGCCTCTTCATGTTGTTTATCTTTCTACTCTCATTAGGGGATATAACCACACACCCCAACATTTTTGTGTGGCTTGTCAAAACATAGCCAGGTTTGAAGTGGCCACCCTGGTTAATCTGTTTCCGGTATCTTTAGGAGACATCCTTGTCAACAGTGGAGCAGAGAAAAGACTTTGTACCCTGCAGGTACAGAAGGTGCATGTCCAGCGTGCCCAAAGGTGGCCCACGTGGGTGCCTAGACATTGCTAATTCTCGGTCAAAGGAAGCAATGTCCTCTTGTGTTCACCTGATGAAGCTTGACATTTCCTTCTTAGAGAAGGAAGCTTTTCACACTACAATTCATTTTTGGCCCCAACAGCCAGGGTTCTCCTCCTCCTCTGTGATCTCAGCCCTCAGTCACAGTTCACTGGAGCTGAACAAGGCGGAGGCATAAGATTCATTTGGAACCAGGGCATGTGAAGTGAATCAGAGTGTCTGATATTCCCAGGCTTGTGCCAGCAGCCAAGAAGTATGAGAAGGCGGATCAAACAGAATTCCCTACTCGAAGAACCAGTTTAAAAGTGCAAGGACCACCTGGGGCAGCATCTCAAGATGTAATTGACATTCTAGAACCCTTCTTCTGAGGGAGGTTCAGGGCTTGGGTAGAGCCTGGGGCACTTTTCTCCTGTGACAAGGAATGTGAATTCATAGAAAAATTGAAAATGGGCTGAAAAGAGAAGCACAGAGCTACAGCCTCATGTTCCTGAGGTGAAGCTTCCACAAGACATAAGGCCAGACTGAACATCTCCACCAGAGGGTCACACTGAATATCGTCTCATTTGGAAAACTTCAATATCTTTCTTTGCTATTGGTGTTTACCCCACCACTTTCTAATTTCCCCTGGGTAATTTAGAAAGGTGTCTCCCTCCCCCATCAATGCCCCTTGCCGTGTGAGTAGATTAACCTACAGGGTACCAGGATAGCCTGTTAAACATGGCTGTTCCAGGGAACCTCCCTCTCCTTGGAGCCAGGGCTTCTCTCTTTGTCTGTTCTAAGGTATTTTCTGACACCAGCCATCAATTCCCTAATTCTCCAGACCCAAGCCCCAGATGTTCAGCAATTCAATTCCATTCTGAGAGCACCTGCAGCCCGCACAGACCCCAGAGGTCAAGGACTCCATCCCCAGGTCTGCTCCCTGACTGCAGATGCCAGGCAGAGCCAGCTCAGGCCCCACAGGTCAAGGGCTTCATCCTCAGAAACACTCCCTGACTGCAGATGCCAGATAGTACTGGGCCTTTTGTGCCTCTCCCTTCTGTTGAAAACCTTATGGCAAGGTCAACACTAACTACCACATCAATCAAAGGATGGCCTAAAGCCATGTCTTATCAAGTGCTAAAGTGGATGCTTCTGGAGTTTCCTACCCAGCCCATTTGCCCACCAGGTCCATGCCAGAGAAACTGTCCCCACCAATGTGTATAAGGTGTAGCCTTGGTTGAGATCAAGGTGGACACCTGAACTACTGAGTGTCCTTCCACAACACTAGAATTCCTGTGAGTCTCTTTAAAAACTTGAACTAGAAGACATGTAAAGAATGAGGGGTCCAGGCCAGGTCATGAGCATGGAGTAGCACATAACCCTCTGGAAGGAGAGACTGCAGCAGGTGGACAGAGGCCCAAGACAGAGGAGCAGCTTTGTTTCCTAAAAGCTCCCAGATCCTGGTTCGGGTCACTCATATGACCCAGCTGTGTGTCCTGCCCCCAGGTTTCAGGAGACTATCTGTCTCCCCACATGCAGAAGTTAGTTTGAGTGCTGTTTCCAACTTTTAACCAAAGGAGGCTTGACTAACACAAGTGCTCACCTGCATGGTCTAGGCTTGTGATGGGAATTCAGAGACAGCAGATATCTGTGCAAACTGGAGCAGTCAGGGAAGGCTTCACAAAAGAGGGGGCTTGAGCTGGTCCTTAAGAAATTAGAAATGTTAAGAGAGGAAGGTGGAGGGGGAAGCACATATCACAGATGGTGAAAGTAGCATGACCAAAGGCAAAGAGATAAGAAGGGACATACGAAGGGGAGAACATAGGACCAACCTGGTTGGCTAGGAATGTTTGTGTTGGGAGCTGAGACAGGTTGAGCAGGAACATCAGAAATGCCTATTTTGTGGACACTCATGATCATTACCCACTGTGAATTTGAACTGAAAAGGTCAGGAATGCAACATAAGTGCCTTAATTTTCCATTACCACTTCATCAAAATGTGACAAAAGAAAACAGATGGACAAAAGCACATAAACTTGGGAACTGCCAGGACGGGATCCCAAATCTATCTCTACCACTTACCAGTGAGACTGGATAAGGTGTTTAGAGGCTCTGAGTCTCAATTTGCTCATGCATAAAGTGGAGATGAGAATAGCAGAGGTGAGGGAAGAGTCAAACCATACAGGTGCAATGCCTGGTAAAGTCACTCAAGGATACCAAAATATGTGCCTCCCTTACGCCCAGCCATCCTGACATCTCACTGACAGTTAGGGCTGTGCCCCAGCACTGATTAGGAGCAATCGTGATGATAACATTGCTAATCGGTTCTGCCTACTGGACAAGCACTATGGGGGCTCACGTCATCTCACTCAATCCTCACAGTCGCCCTAGAGGGAGACAATCCAGTACAAGTTTGTCCTTGCAAAATTTTTCTAATGAAAAGACACCCAAATGATTATCAAATTTGGACAAGTAAGTGCTTCTCTGTTGTGAAGTGGAATTGGACAAGATCATGAAAACAGACATTCTCCCTCAAACCCAAGCCCATTGGGCTCCAGGGAATATGGATTTGTGCTCATGAGAAGTGGTAGAGACGCAGTTCTTAGTTCAGAGAATTCTGACTGCCGAGGTTGTGAGTTGGTGATGTAAGTAAAAAGCAGCAGGGTAGTGGAGAGCAGCATAAAGGGAGAATTGGGTTCCAGATGTAGCTTTGCTATAAATTAGGTTCCTTGTTGCAACCCTCGGACGACCCTCACCTGACCTTCCCAGACATGGCTTTCTCCCCCCGTAACAGATAGTGAATTTCATCCTATGCAATATACAGGACTTAAATTGGCGGTTCCAAATTCTGGTTACACACCAGAATCACCTGAGGAGAAATTTTTTAAAAGAGGATGTCCAGGCCAGTCCAGACCAATTAAATCATCAGCATCTCTGAAATGTGGATCCCAGGCATAGATTTTGTTTGTTCCTTCGTTTTAGACAGGGTCTTACTCTGTCACTCAGACTGGAGTGCAGTGGCACAATGACAACTTATAGCAATCTCATACTCCTGGGCTCAAACAATCCACTCAGGCATATGAAGGTCTGACAATCAAGTTAATGAACTCATCCTAGAAAAAGCACGACATACCTCATTGCTGGCCAGCACCTAGTACACCCTTCAAAGCAATTTTGGAACTCCTTTTCTGGAATGGCCATCAAAGCTGGCATTGTATTACCCTGGATGTTCTGAATGTCATCAAAATGTCTTTCCTTCATTATTTCCTTTATCTTTAGATAAAGAAAAAGTCATTGAGGGCTAGATCATGTGAATAAGGAGGCTGAGTCCAATACAGTTATTTATTTACTGGCTAAAAACTCCCTCGCAAACAGTGCTATGTGAGCTAGAGCATTGTCATGATGGAAGAGCTGTGAGTTGTTGCCCAAGATTTTCAGTTAAGATGTTCTTAACTATTTCTCTTTCGACGTTTACTTGGTCTCACTTGACTATGAGAGGCATATAGTCAACCAACAATTTTGACACACAACTTGACATATTTTTTTGGAATGTTTTGTCAGCTCTGCTTGCTACTAGTCACCCTAGCCTCTCTCAGTCAGGGATGTTTTCTGTCCCCTCAGAAAAATGTTTAATCCATTTGTTCACTGCCATCTCCTTCATGGCATTATCCCCATGAACTTAACTACCTTGTCTCTGACTTCACTTCCACTCTTATCAATATTTATTGCTCTAATTCAAGCTCAACATTCTCACAATGCCACACAAAAAGGCATTATGATTACTACTGAGCAAGACACTGCCACACATCAACACAAAAAATTATGAGACACTGATATACCAAGGTCATGAAACATCACCAAGTTGTTTGTACAGTGTTGCCAATGTAAGTGCACAGTGGCAACTTTGCAAACTTAATTTTCAGACCTTGTAGGTATTTTTTAGAACTTCCCCCTGTCAGGGCCCAGGACTGGCCAGGTCTCTGCCCCAGCTTATCTAATGCCTGGTCGCGGATGGCTCGCTGTGCTATCTTGCTCAGGAACAATTACCCTTAGGTGTCTGAGGGCTAGTCACCTTAGCAGAAGGAGAGAGAGAGATAAACAGTATTAGTAAGAAAGTAAATCTTAGCCGTCTTCTTAGACAGACCTTGGGCAGGGGCCATCCCAGCAGGAGAAGCAAGAGTCAGAGTGAGCAAGTCCGTGAAAGAATAGCATGCATGCTCTCCGCTCTACGACTGACTTCTCCTGCAGCTTCTTATAGACGTGATCCCTTGGCTATTAGCACCACAGGTGTAGAGACTGCCAATCACTGATGTTCTGTCTCGAAAGCTCTTGTGTGAAGGAGAGCCGAATCCCTTCCCCATGCCCTTATCACCAAGGTGTCATTACCCAGCTGTTACAGGTGTTTCTTATAACTATCACTTTTCCTTTCCTTGAGCTACATCCCCTAGGTGGTTTTTTGTTTTGTTTTGTTTTTTGTTTCTTTGAGACAGAGCCTCAAGCTGTCACCCTAGATAGAGTGCCGTGGCATCACAGCTCACAGCAACCTCCAATTCCTGGGTTCAAGGAGTCTCCTGCCTCCACCTCCCAAGTAGCTGGGACTACAGGTGCCTACCACAATGCCCGGCCTTTTTTTTTTTTTTTTTTTTTTTTTTTGTTTTCACCCAGCATTGTTGTTTGGCGGGCCTGGGCTGGATTCAAACCCGCCAGCTCAGGTGTACGTGGCTGGTGCCTTAGCCGCTTGAGCTACAGGCGCCGAGCCATGGAGATGGGATCTTGCTATGTTGCCCAGGCTAGTCTCAATCTCCTGGGCCCAAAGGATTCTCCCACCTCACCCTCCCAAGTAACTATAAATATAGGCTCCAAATCATAAGTAAATAAATTTAAA
>CAUYRH010026282.1:0-25273 GCA_963574655.1 Perodicticus potto
TTTTTTTGAGACGGAGCCTCAAGCTGTCACCCCGGATAGAGTGCCGTGGCATCACAGCTCACAGCAACCTCCAACTCCTGGGCTCAAGCGAGTCTCCTGCCTCTGCCTCCCAAGTAGCGGTACTATAGGTGCCCACCACAACGCCTGGCCATTTTTTGGTTGCAGCCATCATTGTTGTTTGGCGGGCCCGGGCTGGATTCGAACCCGCCAGCTCAGGTGTACGTGGCTGGCGCCTTAGCCCGTTGAGCCACAGGCGTCGAGCCCAAAGGCAGTCTTGAAGGATGTTCTTCATCAGGAAACCCCAGCGTCCAGACGTTACATATGTTTCCTGGCTCACGGCCCCTTCCTCCCATCACTCCAATCTATGCTTCTATCATCAAATCTCCTACTACAGACTCTGACGCTCCTGCCCCTCATGCAGGGCCCACCCAGATAATCCAGGCTCATCTCCCCATCTCAAGATCCTTAACTTAATCACATCTGCAAAGTCCCTTTACCACATTCAAGGGGGGGGGGGTCAGGAATTAGGACATGGACATTTTTGAGGGCTATTATTTAGCCTATCACAATGGCCATATTTTCCAAAGCAAAGATCAGAACCCACGAAATGTCTTAGCAAAAGTTTTTAAGAAAAAGAACTTATTGCATATACATTTTTGAGCACTGATTATGCACAAGGAAACTGGGATCCAAATTTATACGAGACTTAGTCCCTGCTCTCAGAAAAGTCAAAATAAGCCATCTTATTAAAAAGGAATAAAATTCTCTTCCTTACAGAAGAATGCCAATTAATAAATGTAAAAAGGGGGAACCAAATTACATTTGGATAATAATTATTACAGAAGATCTATTAATGGATACGAAAGTTAGGAAGTAAGAATTTAAGGACAAACAGGATATCACATAGTCTCAAAGTATCGCCCTTCAAAGACATATTTATTAAATATGTATTAATTGCGAATAGAAAGAAAGTAGCTTTACAGTGCAAAAAGCTGGCAGATACCACCTTTCAAGAGATGAAGGCTATCACGATCACAATAAGACACCATCTACCCACTGACAGCATGTACTGAGCAGGACGCTTCACGGCTGTGGCATTCCTGCCAAAAATGTATAACCTCAAGCTAATCACGAAAAAAGTGAAGAACAGTCTGCAGAATAATTGACCAAGACTTCTCAAAAGTGTCAAGGTCATGAAAAGCAAGAAAAGACTAAGGAAGTGTCACAGAATAAAGGAGACTAAAGAAATACAATGACTAAACACAACGCGGAATTCTGGAATAGAAAAAGAACATTTGGGGAAAAACTGGTAAAGGCCAAATTAAGTCTGTTAATAGTATTATAACAATGCTAATTTCTCAGTTTTGATAACTGTACTGTGGTTACTTTAGACGCTAATGTCAGTAAAAGCTGGCTGAAAGTTACAGGGGCTCTTTGGACTATGTTTGCAATGTTTCTGTAGGTCTAAAATTATTTTAAATTAATTTTTTAATCTTTAAAAACAGAATTAAAATACAGCAATCACAGCAAAAACGCTGCTACAGAAAAGCCACTGGAACCTCGCCCCCTTCATTTATTCTCCACTCCAAAGCCAGGCAACAGAATTTCTTAAAACACCATTTGCACTTGTCACTCTCCACTCAAAACCCTGGGGGCAGGTGCTCAAAGGGCCTAGTCAAAAGGACACAGAAGCAGCTTGAAGGCGCTCCCATTGGCCAAATCTGGAACATGCTGAACATCAAATAAATAAAAACAGCAACAAATGAGAACCCAATGAATGAAACAATAATGCCTGAGTCCCTACTGATATAAACAGACAAACAGATCAGATGAGGCCAAATTGAGAGACAGTCTACAAAATAACGGGCCTGTCTTCATCAAATAATGTCAGGGTCAAGAACAACAGAGAAATTGAGGCCCTATTCCAAGTTAGAGAAGAGTTGCAAGCCCTTACCACTAAATACCACTTGTGATCCTGGACAACATTCTGGACCTGGAAAAAAAATAGCCTAAAGGAACAATTGATGAAATTTGAATATGAATTATGGAGTAGACAATAGCGTTGTACCAATGCTAAATTTTCTGATGTCGATAGCTTTATGTTCTTAGAAAATATACACCAAAGTATTTAAAGAAAAATGTCACAATGTCTCCAACCTATTCTTTAATGGTTCAGAAAAAAATTAAGTGTGTGTGTGATACATGAGAAAGCAAATGGGAGAAATATAAATAATTGAATCTGGATAAAGGATACACAGGAGTTCCTTATACTTTTGTAACTTTTCTGTAAGTTTGAAATTATAACAAAAAAAAGTTACAGTGAGCACAAGGGATCTTTGCAGATGATGAAAATACTCTAAAATTGGATTGCGGCAATGTCTGTATAACTACACATTTATTAAAATCTATTGAGTTGTTTCAGCTCGACATGACAGACAAAAGTTTAAATGATTGAATTGTTTTAAAAATGTAATAAAATTTAATAAAAAAAAAGGTTTTCCACACCCTCATTTCCTAGCCCCATGGCCTGGTCCCCGCTCTTTACTTTAATCTCCCCACCGCAGAACTCCCCAACACGAATCTGCAGCCCTCAGCCTGGTCTGCTCCTCACTTTCTCTCCCAAGCACACGGCACACACCTTCCGAATACCACCAAGCCCCTCACCTTTGCTTTGCCTCCCTACCTACCTAAGTGTTGCCCAGGCTTCAAGGCCCCATTCAGATCCCACCTCCCTGCACCTGCAACAATCCGCCCCTCCTTTCCATCTCACACTGGTCTAACGACTCACGTGGTCCTCACTCTGCTCTGATGGAGCACTGACCACATGCCAGAGCACGTCATTTAAGCACTTCATGTGGATTATCTCATTTGACCTTCACAGCCCTGTAAGATAAGTGCGATCACTGGTCCCATTTAGCAGATGAGGAAATTGAGTCTCTAGTGAGCTGTCCAAGATCTATCAGGTGGCTGTTGGTGGTGCCAGGATTCTAATCTGCCATTCTCGCACCGAACCCTGGGCTGGTAGCCACTGTGCTCTCGGTCCCTACAGACGTCCTTACTCATTTGCTCTTTCTGCGCCACCAGCCCACAAGCTCCCTGAGGAGCAGGTCCACACCGGGACCTCTCTCCACACGCTATGCACGCTGCAGGTGCCTAACAGCTGTCTATCCGCCACAGGCTGGGTTCCAGAAAGGAGAGGAGGGGTCGCCAGCTTCATCAAAAAGAGAAGCCAGTTCTCCACCCTCCCCCAGCACAGCCCAGCTCTCTGGCTACTGCCCAAGGCCCGGCCGTCATCTGCTCTGGGTAATAAGTATTTGTATGGCGATAATTACAGCATTTGGGAAGAAAATCCCATTAAGCAAGAGCCCTGCCGAGCTGCTAATGCCGGCACAGAACTGGAGGCGGCAACTCCGCCAAGCGCCTGTCTGCTCCCAATCATGCGGGAGCTGCCTATCCCCGCCACCCCTCGCCCAGCCCCAAAAGAGCACGGCCGCCTCTGCTGGCAGCCTCAGGCAGCCTGGGCCACCGACAGCCAGCCCTGGCCAGGAACCTGGATCCAGGAAGGGCAGCGCGGCCATGTACTCCAGGGCTCCCAATAGCTGCCTAGGGAGGAAAAGGAGAGCCAACACAATACTGAGCATTGAGTGGCACCTGTTCCCCTCACGTCCCTGCAATTCTCTGTCACCTTAATAATAATAATAGTACCATTTATTGGGCACTTACTGTCTGCCTGGCCCTCTGCCTAGTGGTCCTCAGAGCATTACTCATTAACCCTCACGGCCACCCCGGGAAGCAGGTCCGACCATCATCCTCACTTACGGGCTAGGAAACAGGGGTTCTAAGAAGTCACATTTTCCTCCCAAGCACTTACCCCACCTTGCGATTATTTATTCTACATTCTATCTGCCCGCTTAACTAAAACTCGGGTTTCTGCTTCTCCTCGGCACTATTCACTGAGCACAATGCAGGCACTCAATAGGCAGCTATCTGTTGAATGAGGGAATTAAACCCCACGCTTGCCCCAGGTCCCCCCAGCTGCTGAGAGGCAGAGGGAGCTAAATACCCAAAGGGTCTGGCTCCAGGGTGTGCCATGGCCACTATCCACTCCATAGGATCCCCATTCCCTGGCTCCAATCCCAAGGGTAGGCGGCAGAGATGCCCAGGTGCACTGGACAGGCAGTCTGAGCAGGCCTCAGGAGAGACGCTTGCAGCACCGCCCATGCTCAACTCCTTACTTTCTATTCTGCCCTCAAACCTCCAGCTCGAGTTTCTCAAATAGTAACAATAATATCCTAATGTTTGAGTCACAAAGCATTTTCACAGTTGTGGCATGAGTGAATCCTTGCAAAGGCCCTAGGAGGTAGCAGCTGTTATTATCCCCTGAGGCAGGTGAACACCAGCTCAGCGTGGCTTCTTTGCTCACTCATTCCTCATCATCAACCTGCACAGCTATGGGCAGCCCCTTTTACAGATAGGGAAGCCAGGTTGCAAGACAGGGGGAGGGACCACCCTGGGGCTCTGACATCAGTCATTCAGAGCCCAGCAATAAGCCAGTGCATTAGCCACCACACCAAAGCCTAAGTGAGCAGGAGGTGCTCCCCCTGCCACAAGGCAATCTCCTGTACACGCAAGTCTCTGCTGCAGGGGACCACAGTGACCAACTCAGGGAGCCCAGGTGAGCCAGGCCCTGATGGCAGATGTGGCTTCAGTGGCTCCTAACCTCACTCACCACGGCCACTGTCTGATCATTATTGAGAATTCCAAATAGGCTCCCCAGACCATTAGGCTTGAGTGCCCTGGGCAGTCTCCCTCACGCGTGACTTCCAGACTCAAGGAGTTGAGCCTGGAGAAGGTGTGGGCATCCCAGGCCTCTACGGCATACACAGACAGTGGCAGGGTAGACAAATGGGAGGGAAAGAGGGTGGCCGGAGAACAGGCCCATGATCTGACAAGCAGCAGAGTGTGCTGGGCCTGGGGGAAAGCAGGAATCAGCATCCCTGCCCAGGGGTCCTACCCACCACTCCTCTCCATGGGTGGTGATCTGCCAGAGGACCTGCAGACGCACCCCCAGGGGAACCCGCCACAGCAGAACACAAGTGCCTGGGGTTGGGGGTGGACCGTATCCATACAGACCACACTCTCTTGTCACACTCTCCTGGACAACCTAGCCCAAAAGACTTTTTTTTTTTTAAGACAGAGTCTTACTCTGTCACTGGCTAGAGTGCAGTGGCATCATCATAACTCACTGCAACTTCAAACTCCTGGCTCAAAGTGATTCCCTGCCTCAGCTTGCCAAGTAGCCAGGATTACAGGCAGGCACCCCTACACCCAGCAAATTTTCCTATTTTTATAGAGATAGGGCCTCACTCTTACTCAGGCTGGTCTCAAACTCCTGGCCTTAAGCAATCCTCCCACCTCGGCCTCCCAAAGTGCTAGGATTATAGGCTGGACTTTTTAAATTAAAAAATATATATATACCCATCTGTGGAAGAAAACAAAGTTAACAGTGGCCATAGCTGGGTCCCTCTGCACCTGGGCCCTACGAAGAGATGACGCCTCCCAGGCCTCCTCTACCACCTCCCCCAGGTCCCCTCTGTATTTTAATTGTTCCATTACAGTGAATTATTTAGCATTCCTTCCCCACCCAGCCTACCAGCCACACAGCCCCTCTGGCTGAACCAATTTCCTTGGCACCTCAGGGGCCTACCCAACCTCCTCCCAGAAGTCCCCGCACAAACCAGTGACAATTTCTTTCCACGTGGGGGACAGTGCTGGATCTGGAGTTATGGAATATATGATCATAAAGTTGCCGGGCCTCACAGGCTGCTGCAGAAACTGCCCAAAGGACAAACGGCGAAGGCACAGCTGCAGTCTATAAAAACTTCACAGCCTCAGAAGCAGCCGCTGTCTCAAGCTGATACCGCATGACACCCATATTGATTAGAGAGCATTTGCCACAGTGATTCTGAGTCAGCTGGGTCTCACCTAGGCCTCTGTCAGGGTGTTCTTTTCCTCTTCAAATGGCTCTCCACAAGCTGCCTGGTGAGAAAGGAAAGAGCAGACCTCCTCTTCCCCCAAGATAACTCATCCCTGGATTCCAACTGAGAAGTCCCCAAAGGAAAATTCCAGATGGAGAAAGGCCTCGCTGAACCTTGCCAACCTCCCTTCCTGCCCTAAGTCCCCATCACACCCACTGGTCACAGCATATTTCAGACCCAGGGACAAACTGGGCCACTCACCGGCCTCGAACCAGGTGCACACAAAGCTGCTGCTTTTTGCTCACATTGCTCCCCCTACCTGTACTGCCCGCCCTCCCTGCTTGGCAAAATCTAGCCCTACCCTGATAAAAAGGGTAGTAGAAAGCCCCTTCCTTCAGAGAAGCCCACTTATGCCAGAAAAGGCATTTTTCTCACCCCTATGTTACTACAGGCCATTTCCAAGGCTACCTGGCCTTCTCTAGGGAGCTCACAGTCAGGAGTCCCTTGCCCAGTCCTCTAAGCCATAGGTCCCTTGAGAGCAGGAACAAGCTCGCTCACTGCTGATGCCTAACCCCCAAGGCAGTTCTTGGGTCCATAAACATTTGCTGAACTAAAATAACAAGACTTGTCTCCTGGCTGGCACGGTGGCTCACACCTGTAATTCTAGCACTCTGGGAGGCTGAGGAATGGATTGCCTGAGCTCACAGGTTCGAGACCAGACTGAGCCAGAGAGAGACCTCATTTCTAAAAATAGCTGGGTGTTATGGCAGGTGCCTATAGTACCAGCTACTTGGGAGGCTGAGGCTAGAGAATCACTGGAGCCCCAGAGTTTAAGGTTGCTGTGAACAATGATGCCATGGCATTCTACCGAGGGTGACAAAATGAGACTATCCCCCCCCAAAAAAGACTCCTCTCCCTACCCTATCCTAATAATGGCTCTCACTCAGCATCAGAACATACCAGGCACTTGAGTTATCTTCCATCCTCCCCAAAACCAGATACTTTATGTATCCCCATCTCCAATTTCCTGATGGAAAGCAACTAAGGCTCAGAGAAGTTAAGTAACTTGCCCAAGGTTATGCAGCTAACAAGTGGCAAAGCTGGGGCTCCAACCTAGGCAGTGTGACTCCTGGAGCCCCAACTCTTTCCTCTATACTAGGAAATTTCACTTCCATCTCACTCTGATCACAAAAGAGCTAAGGAGTTCATGGAAGTCAAAACAGATGCCGTCAAACATGAAAGGTGGTAAGAGAACAAGGATGGAGATGGCTTCAGGATTCAAGATCCAAAAGCAAAGGAGAAAAGCAGATGCATCTCAGATCTAGGCTCCTCCTAGAGTAACAGCTGCAAAAGAAACGCCCCAGTGGGTAAGCCAAGGGGAACAGGAAGGAGGTCCAGAGGGAATAGGCATGGAGGGTTTCTGGACCACCTCAGGGCTCCTCTGGTTAGATTTCTAACCTTCAGTTCCTCTCCACATCCACAGGGGAGGATGCACAGGCTGCCCCAAGAAAACTCAGTTTGGCCCCATATCTCCCCAACCCCCAGCCTACATGCTTGCACACACACTTATGCACACACGCTGATTCCCATCAAGATTGTAAATTCCCTGAAAACTGCACGGGAATTTTTTAGACTCATCCAAGAAGAGTGTGGGGCAAATGTGTGCTCACTAATTGCTGGCCTCAGTAGTTTGATCCAGGAGATAGCTCTCCCCAGTGTCAGATTTCTGTCTCTGACCAGCTGGGAGCTGCGGAAACGTACTCAAAAGTTACCAAAATATGTATGCCTTTCCTGAGAGCCACTGCAGTCAGGAGGAGTGTGAGGAGTAGGTAGGTTTCAAAGGAGCCGGCATCCTCTCCAAAGCCTTGTTCAAAAACCTCCTGGTGCAGTCACCTCTGTGAGCAGTACAAAAGCCCTGCATGTGACCAAAAATCTATACACCCAGCCCACATACAGGGGTTCTCATGGCCTCGTACTACTGAGGTGGCCCCATAATACTAGGAATTCACACAGACACACATTTTGCAGGAGAATCACTGAAAACACACACACATCCTACAAAGCTCATTGGGTCTTAGAAAGGGTTGAGTTTCTTCAAGAATTCAGAAGTGAAAGAGAAGAGAAATGTTGTTTTCTTGTGACTTGTGTGGTCAATGTCTTTACCCTTTGCCTCCATCTCTAAGCTCCTGACCGCTTGGCATTATTCATGGGGCTGCCCATCCAGGAAACACCTCCCTATCTCTTGGGGTGCTGAATGTTACATACCCCAAGCCCCAGATCCAAAGCCTGTCAGGTCCTTTTGTCTGCCTAGGTTGGGGATGGCTGGATGTGAGGGGGGTGAAGTGGGGGACCAGTGCCTGACACCTGCAGGGGAAGAATTCTCAAGGCTCTGGGGCAAACAATGGAGAGAAAGGGGAGACCAGAAACTTCACCTCCATCCCATGCTGCAACCCATCACCAGTCTGGAAGCTGCAAATCCACACAACTGGCTCCGAACACAGCCAGAGCCCATGTGCCCAAAAGGAGACATTGTGCCTGGTGAATGAGGGAAGCTACTCTCCTGGGTGCCAATTCGCAGGCACCCTGGAGGAATAAAGTGCTGGCGCAGTGGGAAGGGCCTGCCGGTGCAGAGCGCAGAGTGCAGGTGTGAGGACCGGAGCTGACAACCCCGAGGGCCCTTTGGATCCCGAGGAAAGGGAAACAGCAGAGCTCCAGGCTCCTGGCTTGGAGGGGAAAGAAAACCTGGCAGACGTTGACCGGTCTGTGGGCTCCAGAGCCCGGGCCCCAACAGTCCTGCCCCCACCCCCGGCTCTGAATTGCGTTTGGGGGAGAGGACAACCCCGGGGCTCCAGGAGCGCTAGGGCTAGGGGCCATACTCACAGCCGCTCGGTGTTCCGCGGGATGTTCTTGGGGATGGCCTGCAGCCCGCTGCCGTGGCAGTCCACCGTGGTGCCCGTGCAGGTGCAGAGGGCGGGGCACGCCGTGGCACCCAGGCGCCACGCGGCTGCCCACAGCAGCAGCCAGAGCTCCGGCCGGACCAGCCCAGCCGAGGACCCCCACCCGGCCGTCAACGCCATGGTGCCCTCACCGCGTCCCGCTCGCGAGCCAGACGACGGCAGCCGCTGACCATCCCCGTCCGGGGCCGCCTCCAGGTGCAGTCCCCGGGCTAAGCCACTAAAAGAGCCTACGGACCGGTGCACTGCGCCCTTGCGGGCTGGGAGGCACCTTGCTCCGCCAAGCGACGGCGCCTGTGCGCGGACGGAGGGAGGGCGCCTTGGGCGGAGGGCGCTCGGCTCCTCTCCGGTTTCGCTGCCTGCGTCTCCCTCTCCCTCCCTCCAGCTCCCAACTGACTGCTGCGAGAAGGAAAATGGGCAGGCCCCGCGCGCGCACGCACCCCGCGTGCACACACACACACTCACACTCACACCCGCACGCTCGCTCCCACCCGGCAGTCATCCATCAGTCGAAAAGCTCACATCCAGGGCCAGGCTCCTCCCAGACCCCCCACCGCCTCCTCCCCCCGACCACAGCCCCGCCGCTGCGAGCCGAGTACAGTTTCAAAGGTGGAACCTCAGAGGCGCCGCCGGCGGGCAGGGGGCTGCCAAGGAGGGGAGGGGTCCCGGCTTTACACACACACACACCAAACGCACGCACGCACACGGCGATGATGCTCACTCTTAAACACACGCACCCCAGCACCCGCGGCCCCAGCTGCCCGTCCAGAGGGGGGAGGGGATCTTATTTAGCCGCTTGGACGCCTTCCCCAGGCCACAGACACGCTTTCCCCGACGGCAGAAGCGGCTCCCAGGTCCCACCGGACTTGCTTTGTCAATTCTTGGTAAAGAGAAGCCCCACGCCCAGGTAGGCATCTCCAAACCACCTATCTTACTTAGCCTGGGGCCTTGAGAGTGAGGTCTCGGGTGGGGTGGGGTGGGGTGAACAAAAGCCTTAGACCAAGTACACCCTCCCCCCTAAACCCACATGTTCTCTGCCAAGATGGCAGCGCCCACTTCTCAGAGGGGAACAAGCCAGCTCGCCACCCAGGATGAGAGTGACCCTGACTCAGACGTTTGCACAGCAGGACACATTTCTACCTTAGGCCACCGACCTCTACCCTGGCTGCTGGAGACAGAGGCGAGGTATCAATGGGAGTTGGCAGTCCAGTAAACATCTTCCTCCACTCATGCCAATAGTCCTCCATTTCTGACAGGTGAAAACAAAAATTCAGTCCCTACATCAAAGGAGACAGAATAGGCTGGAACAGAGCAGGGCCAGCCTGGAAGGGACGCAGGACAGACCACCCATTTGGGATGCAGGCCTTACATCCTGCTGGGCAGGGACTTTCTGCACTCTGAGGCAGGTGTGGACTGCGGGTGTGAATGGGAGCTTCCAGGTGGGGGGAAGGAGAATTCTCCTCAACTCCAGAAAAGATGAAGGAGCTCTCCAAAACCAAGGACACTGTGGCTTGCTAGGGCTCTCAGGACCAGGCATCGTCCATGATCATGGTCCTGACGTCCACCTGCCACAGCCTAGGAAGGAGAACGGGCCGAGGAGATCAAGAAATGCCTCCCTCACAGGAGCAGGGTCTGGTCCAAGAAGTACCCAAGCAGGCACAGTATGGATGCAAGGTGTGTGTGTGTGTACATGCTCCCGTGTGTGTACATGTGTGTATCTGTGTGTGCGTGCCTGTGCGTGGTGGGGGGCATGATGTTGAGAGGCTCCGCGGGATTAAAGCCTTACCACCCACCAGGTACCCAAGGCTCAGGGGTTTTGTATGTATTTTTCTTTTCCATCTTGATGCGAATTTTGCAGTATCCCTACTGTCGTGGCACAAATACAACTGTGTCCGGCATGCACAGCTTACGTGGCTCATCTTATGGGCTTTTGACAGTTCTTTTGAAAGTTTTCACACATCCCTGCCCATGAGCTCCATCAATTCAATGACTCAGGGGTGCCTGTGTGGTCCAACAGGACAGAGGGAACCTCCCCACAAATCAGGCAGAGTCTGACAAGGCCGCATCTCCCCTTCCCCTCACCAGCTCCTGCTGCTGCTCCACAGGGGCCCTCCCAGCAGCCTCAGGCAGAGTTAAATCCTCCTTAGCTGTGCTGTGCCCAGCTGCTTTGTTTATCCCCTCCTAGTTGGAGCTGTTTACACATGCGGCTCCTTCTCCCCACTTGGGGCAGAGCCCCACCCCACCCTACTCACCCTGGCTTCCTCGCTTCCTCACTTGGGCACTCGCCCCAGCACCTGGCACTTAATAGCCCTGTCACAGACACCATCAGACAGTTGAAGTCTCCAACCTTCCACTCCAGTGGTACCGCCCTGGCCCATGACCCCGGAGGGACCCTCAGCAGCCAGAACCCATGTGGGGAAGGGAGAAAGTGTTGATTAGCTGGGCGGGATGCCCTGAGGTCCTCAGAGTGGCAGGGTGAAGGGGCATGAGGAGGGGTGAGTGTGGGAAGAGGGTCCAAGATCAGCAGTGTCTGGCTTCTGAAAGCCAGCCCCCTTCTTCCAGACCAGGCTGGACAGTGAATCCCCACAAAAGCCCTAAGCCAACTTATCACAACCTGGCAGTCTGGCCTCTCCTTTGAAGGGAGGGGGGAAAGGAGGCCCCCTCAGACCCAGGACAAAGGCTCCCCCCCAACAGCCCATCAGGGAGGCCCGGGCCCAGCAGTCGGGCAGCCCCCCAACTTGGCTCCCCTCCCCAGCTCCTCCACCCCAGAACCTGGCCAGCTCCCCAACTCAGGAGGCAGCTCGCCATGAATGAACGCAGCTCATTAGCGGGCCCAGCACATTTACTCGTTAAATAACCGCCTGGCCAGCAACACACCCCCAACCCCCCCCTCCCGTGCTTTTTCAATTTCCTCTCCCCTGCCCCTCCCTCTGTTAGGTCCCCCTACCCCCTCCCTACAGCGTGGCCACCTGCTCCCTCTGCACGGGTGGGGAGGAGGCAGGCCTGGTGCATTGCTTCTGCCAGGAACACTCCACCAAGCCTGGCTCTGCCCACCTGCCACCAGCAGTGCAACCCCCGGGAGAGAAACTTGGGGTTGGGTCTCCGCATCCCAGTGATGTGAGTCTCCCCTGAATCCCCTCAGCCATGCGTGTTCGGGAGTTGAGGGCCACCTCCTGCTTGGGACTAGAGGAAGGAGTACCCGCCTTCTGGCTTCTGCACAGGTCCTCTCCCCACCTTCACCAGCCCCTTCTGGAGCACCAAGAAGATGGAGACCCTGGGTGAGGCTGAGGACCACAGTGGTGTGGATTTCCAAACCACAAAGGCAAGCGTGAGACAAAAAGCCTGAATCGCTAAATACTACTTTCTGAGTATCTATATAGCGTTTACACTGTATTGCAACTCGGTAATTCAGCTGGGAATGAGAATGGCCCTGGATCTCAGTAAGCTCACAGTCCAGCATGGGCACAGAGAGAGGGAACAGGAAAGCCCACTCGGCATGATAAAGTTCGGTGACGGGGAATGTAGAATCTCAGACAGCTCAGAGTGAGGGTCACAGAATGGAAGAGGAGGTACTTGATCTGAGTCTTGAGAGATAACCTAGGCATTTGCTGGGCAGCAAAACAGGAAGACAGGCTTTCCTGGCAAAGAGAACTGCATGGCCAGGCACACAGACCCGGACCAGCACCCTCAATGGCTGAGCTTCGGCAAGTGCAGTAGGGCTGGATTACAGGAGGGGTTCAGGTGGGGAGCATGGGAGGAGGTTATGGAGGGGATGGGAGCACAGCCCAGAGGCCCTAATGCAGCCATCCCCTGCTTTACTGGGCATCAGCATCCCTGGACTGTCCCTGTGTTCACACATATGCCTATATATGTATGTGCTGGGAAATGCAGTCTCTGGAACCAGTGTCTCTAGCATCTGCTTCCTTCCAGGAAAGGGACCTGGGAGATCACAAGAGACAGTTCCAACAGTTCCAATTTTTTTAATTGATTAGATTTTTCATTCTGTGTAGTATGACCTACCCCCACCAATACACTATGTACACCCCCCTGGGGTCCTTATTATGCATCCTGGTTCCTATGACCCACCCCCGACCTTTATATCAGAATCGTCACTGGTCGCAAGACTGGAGGGGTTTGCTGTGTGTAAGGAGGTGTGATTCTGATGCAGGTTGTTCTCGGAGGCCATGCTCTAAGAATCTGGCCTGGTGTGCGAGTTAATGAGTTTGAACTTCTCTGGAGAGCCATTAAAGGAGGGGATCTGGCAGGGACAAAGGATCTAAGGTCCACCAGTCTTCCTCCTCTCTGGATTCCACATACTGTTAGTAAGGCTGTGGCACATCAAAGACAAAGATAGCCAAGTGGGAATGGAGGAGGACAGGACGTCAG
This sequence comes from Perodicticus potto, assembly GCA_963574655.1. Taxonomy (NCBI): domain Eukaryota; kingdom Metazoa; phylum Chordata; class Mammalia; order Primates; family Lorisidae; genus Perodicticus; species Perodicticus potto. Next base: position 13,319 of record CAUYRH010026282.1, read on the forward strand.
CGCTGGAAGGCAATAAATAAATAATCAAATCCAAATGCCATGATACAAGCTGGGCATGGTGGCTCACACCTGTAATCCCAGCACTTTGGGAGGCCAAGGTGGGTGGATGGCCTGAGCTCACACACGAGACCAGCCTGAGCTAAAGTGAGACCCCATCTCTAAAAAAAGGCAAGGCATTATGGCGGACACCTATAGTCCCAGCTACTTGGGAGGCTGAGACAAGAGAATTGCTTGAGCCCAAAAGTTAGAGGCTGCTGTGAGCTATGATGCCAGAGCACTCTACTGGGGGCAACAAAGTGAGACTCTGTCTCAGAAAAAAAACAAAAAAACAAAAAAACAAATGCCATGATATAGTTGAGGGCGCATAAAAATGAGGCACCCAGCCTAACTGCCCATGGCACAGGAGCTGCGGCAGTGAGCCAAGGAGGATGGATCTTGCTCCGCTGGGCCACACACCCAAGTAAAGCATAGCATCCAATCTATCCTGGGCACCCCTCTTCACCTTGCCACCCACAGAGTGACTAAGAAACTGGGAGGTCTGTGTCAGCAGGACTCTGGGCATTTTAGCTTTAAACTCAAAATCCCTAACACATGCTCAGATTTGGAGGGGGTTGCACTGTTTGAGGCACTTACGACAAAGCCCACAGCAGGGACAAGCTTCTAGACTTGAGATCAAGTGGCTTTTATAGCCTAGAGGCCACCATATGCATCGAGGACAATGCTGGCAAATAGAAGAACTAGAAGTAAGAGAGACATGCAGTGGAGAGGAGAAGGAAGAAGAGAAGAGAGGGAGAGAGTAGGGCAACAGTGACAATTGAGCAGGCAGCACTTGTCACTCAATCACAGACGTTGCTTACAGGCTAACTATGGGCCCAGCACTGGGCAGATAAGAGATCCATGCTTGGGGTTCATTGGGGGTTTTGTATCTATTTGTAGTTTTCTTCAAATTTAAGAAGTTTTCAACCTTTACTTCTTCACATTTTTTCTGTTCTTTCCTCACTTTCCTCTACTTTGGGGACCCCACTTACACATATATTAGGCCATTTGACATTGTCTCATTAATTCCCTATTCAGTTTTTTTTTTTTTTTGAGACAGAGCCTCAAGCTGTCACCCTTGATAGAGTGCTGTGGCATCTCAGCTCACAGCAACCTCTAATTCCTGGGCTCAAGCGAGTCTCTTGCCTCCGCCTCCCAAATAGCTGGGACTACAGGCACCCACCACAACGCCTGGCCATTTTTTGGTTGCAGCCGTCGTTGTTTGAAGGGCCTGGGCTGGATTCGAACCCGCCAACTCAGGTGTACGTGGCTGGCACCTTAGCCCGTTGAGCCACAGGCGCTGAGCCGCCTGTTCAGTTTTTTTCATCTTGTTTCTATCTGTGTTTCATTTTGGTGAGTTTCTATCGCTGTGTTGTCACATTCATTATCTTTTCTTCCACAGTTCTAATCTGCTATTAATCCCATCCAGTACAATTTTTATCTCAAACTTTGTAGTTTCTATATCCAGGAGATCTATTTGTGTTTTCTTTTATTCTTTTGTATCTTCTGTTTTCTTAACATTCTAATTTTCCCTCTACCTTCCTATATATATGGAATATAGTTATTATAAGTATATCTACTAATTTTAAGTATCATTTCTGGATCAATTTTGATTGATTGCTTTTTCTCTTCATTATGGGTCATATTTTCATACTATAATAGTTACCCCTTATCTTCAGGGTACATATTTCAAGACACCCCCCTGTGGATGCCTAAAAATGTGGATAGTACCAAACTCCATATATACTGTTTTTACTATACATACGTACCTATGATAAAGTTTAATTTACAAATAAGGCACAATAGAGAATAACAACAGTGACTAATAATAAAATAGAACAGGGCGGCACCTGTGGCTCAGTTGGTGGGGCCCTGGCCCCATATACCAAGGGTGGCAGGTTCAAACCCAGCCCTGGTCAAACTGCAACAAAAGAATAGCCGGGCGTTGTGGTGGGCACCTGTGGTCCCAGCTACTCGGGAGACTGAGGCAGGAGAATCACCTAGACTCTGGAGTTGGAGGTTGCTGTGAGCTGTGTGACGCCACGGCACTCTACTGAGGGCAATAAAGTGAGACTCTTTCTCTAAAAATAGATAAATAATAAAATAAAATAGAACAATTATAACAATATCTGTAATAAAAATTGCATGAACGTAGTAGTCTCTCTCTCTCTCTCTCAGATTATCTTATTATACCATACTGCAGGCAACTGAAATCATGGACAGTGAAACCTCGGAGAAGGGGGAGCTGCTGTACCTTGTATCCTGGTTATTATAGATTCGATGACAGACATTATTTTACCTTGTTGGGTGCTGGATATTCTTGTATTTTTTTTTTAATATTCTTGAACTTTGTTCTGGAACAGAGTCAAGTCACTCTGAAACAGTTTGATCCCTTGAGACTTGCCCTTACACATCCTTGGGCAGGATCAGAGTAGCCTTTTACTAAAGGCTAAGGGCAGATTTCCCCACTACTGAGGTAGTACCTTTCTAAATACGCCCCCAAGGTCCTGCTGAAGGTCTCCCCTGTCACTGGTGGGAATGTCAACTACTTCCAACTCCGTGGGAGTTCCCAGGATTGTTCTGCCTGCTCCTTTTGGGTGGAACTTTCCCATTTATACACATGTATGGGATCAGTTCTCAGCTGAAGACTGGGAGGAGAAAGTGTGGCACAGCAGGGGCGGACCACCTGCAAATCCCTGGCTGTTGTCCTCTTTCGAAGCAGTCTCCTCTGTCTTCCCTAAGAACTCCTACCTCCATGGCCTCCCCAGACTCCCAGCTACAGCTCAGGTGGATGCTGGGTTCCATGTGGGGCCCCTCTTGCTCTGTGGGCTGGAAACTCTCTCCAGGCTGTAAGCTGGGGAGATTAAAGGACTCGCCCCACTGTTTCCCTTTCCCTCTCTCCTGTCCCACACTAGCAGTTGTCTATTTTTTTAAAATGGTTGTTTCATAATTTTTTTCCTGGCTTCTTTAGTTGTTTAAGGCAGGAGGGTGAATTTGGCCCCTTAACACCATCTTGGCCAGAAACAGAAGTTTGTAAGAGACGTTTTGACAACACTCTGTGCCCTCTAAACATTCCCAGTGTGCCAGAGACAGTCAAGAACACAGACAATTACATGACTTTGACAAATACCCTAAAGCTGGCCAGAGAGGAAGGGACCTCAGCCTCACGGGTCTTGTCTTAGCTTTTGAAGTATCTAAATGCTCTTCGTGGCTTGGCGCCTACAGCTCAGCGGGCTAAGGCGCCAGCCACGTACACCTGAGCTGGCGGGTTCGAATCCAGCCCGGGCCTGCCAAACAACAATGGTGGCTGCAACCAAAAAATGGCCGGGCGTTGTGGCGGGCGCCTGTAGTCCCAGCTACTTGGGAGGTGGAAGCAGGAGACTCGCTTGAGCCCAGGAACTGGAGGTTGCCGTGAGCTGTGATGCCACGGCACTCTATCCAGGGTGACAGCTTGAGGCTCTGTCTCAAAAAAAAAAAAAAAATGCTCTTCGTGCATCCAGTCCTCGTGCTGGAAGACTCTCCTGCCATTATCAACCTGGCATGGTTCTCTCATCCTGCAGGCCTCAGGAAGCCTTCTCTGACACTGGGGTAGGTGAGTCAGCTCCCTGCACTGCTGGGCAGTCTCAGGGTTCCTTCCTATGCCTCCCCTTCAGAGCACTTTACACTGTGATTTGAAATTACTTGTTTATCTGCTAGGTCTCCTCCCTTCCAGGCTGAAGACCCATGTGTATAGGTTTGCATCTGTCTTGTACTTTAACTGTGTTCAGAGCCTGCCACAGAGAAAATGCTGAGTAAGCATTCTTACTGCCACATAGGGAGGTCATTTAGGGGAGGGAGTGATCTGAAGAATAAAGGTACAGAAAAGATAGCATTTCTGTTTATGTCAGAGAGCAATAGAGAAGCACATTTGACTAGAGAGAGAATTCCCCAGGGGAACAATGAGATTATGAAATGGGGGGGGGGGCCAGGGGGCAGAGGACCTGAAGGCCAGGCTGAGACACTAGGACATGATCCTGGGGGCGTTAATGTGCCACTGGTCAGTCCTAAACAGTCACCACCTGACACCTGTGCCACCTGGTTGGGGTCCTGGGAAGAGACTCTGGGATGGAGAAGGGCTTGCAGAACCTTTATTAAGGAGTGCTGTTAGAATCACTGTCTCTAGAAGGGATTGGGCAGAGGGTGTAGAGCCATAATGCCAGCTCAGTGGAAGCCTCAATCAGCTCTACAAGAAGTTCTAAAGAAACGATGACCCTTTGGAGCTATCCCAAGTTGTGGTGAGAATGCTGGGCCTTTATCCAATAGCACTGGATGGGGGCTGCCCCTGCAAGGAAATGTAACCTTGGGCAGGGCAATTTTCTTCCAGTATGGGCAATGCCCAGTGAAGACTGACGGCTGGGGCCATCCCAGAAAGCTCTTACATCAGGTGGGGGATACAGTCTTCATTTCCAGAGGCAAATCCAGGCATTCCACTGCACCGTGTATACTTGAGGGCAGTATGGTAGGCCAGGAGAGTCCACAGGAGGGGCCGGTAACATAAGAGATCAGGGAACCCTTCCTGGAGTGCGTATAAGCTAAGGTCTAAAGGGTGATTAGCAATTAGCCAGTAAAGCAGGAGCAAGGCAAGCTCCTTCAGTCAGGGGAACAGAGTAAAAGGCCCAGAGGCAAGAACAAGACAGACCTTTGGGTAGGATTAGAACTAGTATGTTTTCAGAAGGGAGATGGTACAGATCCTGAAGAGGAAGCCGTCTGGTATGTTAAGCTGTGGAATGAGACTCTAGCTATCTCCTCTCTTCTACTGGTCTCTGCCTTAGCCCCTCTGCCTCGGGTGGGAAAGGGAGGACCAATGTGGAAGCATATCGTCCAGCCAAAACCACCCAGGGGAAGGAGGAGGCAGCCTCTCCCCCTAAGCCAGGCTTCAGTCCTCCAAAGTCCAAGAAGAGGACAAAAATGCGGCATCAGGGAGCTCCTTAACCCACCTGCATCTCAGGGACCTCATCGGCAAAGAACAATCTGACCAGTTAACAAAGACTTCCATTGTGCCTATAAATTCTAAGGGCCCATAAGGTTCCAAGAGCTTTACATATTACACCATTTAATCCTCCCAACAAACTTATGAGGCAGGTGATATAGTGTGGATATTTGTCCCCTCCAAATTTTGACCCTCATGTTGGAGGCAGAGCCTGGAGATAGGTGTTTGGTCACACAGCAAGTCCCTCGTGAGTGACTTAGTGCCCTCCCCATAGCAATGAGTGGGTTCTTGCTTTATTAGTTCACAGGAGAGCTGATAGACCGCTCCGCCCTCTCTTGCTCCTTCTCCTCATGTGACACGCCTGCTCCCCCTTCACCTTCTGCCTTAATTGGAAGCTCCTCGAGGCCATCGCTGGAAGCAGATGCCAGTGCCATAGCTTCTCAAACAGCCTGCAAAACCGTGAGCCATATAAACCTCTTCTTTAGAAACTACCCAGCCTCGGGTATTCTGTTATAGCAATGAGAAATGAACTAAGACAGTGGCCTTGTACTGTTTTTATAAATGAGGAGATGGAAGCACAGAGATGTCCAGTAGCTTGCCCGAGGTCACACAGTGCACGGTGGCAGAGCTGGGATGTAAAATACGCATTTAATGACAATCTATCTCCTGGGTGGGTGTGGGGATTAAACGGATAGTACATATGAAAGTTCTTTTGCTGTACAGGCATATGGTTAGTGTGTTCATTTTAAAAATAGCCAAAACTGGCAATAGTGATAGTTAGGGAAAAGGTCTGTCTACAGAAAGTTCCTTTTGACAAACATTATGGGTGAGTAATTTTGGGAGGATCCCTTCCTCTTCACTTTCCTCCTCCTCGCTGCTCCTTCTGCAAACGAGTACATTCTGGGTCTGCTTGGGAATGTAACTGACGCAAAATTCAGATATTCTTAGACCTTTCCTTTCCTTCACAGACTGTGGGTGGGGTCTTCCGTCTCAAATGTAGTTGTCCTTCTTAAACTGGCAAAAAAATCCAAGTTTAGCAGCTCATAGCCTAAAAACATTAGATGAATTTGACGTCTTTTTAAAAACCATACCAGGCTAAGCCCAGTCACTCTCACCTGTAATCCTAGCTCTTTGGGAGGCTGAGGTTAGAGTATCATTTGAACCTAAGAGTTCAAGACCAGCCCGGGTAACATAGCCAGACCTTGTTGTTACAGAATATAAAAATAAAATAAAATGGACAAATGGTTAAAATAGAGAATTTTATTATATGTATATGTTTATCACAATAAAAAAAATAATAAAGTAAGCAATGGCCCAGTTAAGGGAAAGAAAGTGGTTCAGAATACCCAGAAAGAGCCCAATAAATGTTGAAAACAATAGTGATCGCTAGCATCAAATAACTCTCTCATCGTCGCCCACAAACAGGAGACAGGAGATTTTAACCCAGGCAATCTGACTCCAGGTGTCACATCCTGAGCCATTTTACTGCGCTCCACAGTGACAGAGCTGCCTCTTGGTGTCATCCATGACCCAAATGATCCGCAGGCAGTCCCTGCAAGGGAGGAGCTGCTACCCCTCTTTTTTGAGAGATCTGGGACACAGAGGAGTCAACTCTGCTCCCTCATGCAGCTGGCAGGTGGCAAAGCTCCGTTTTCAGATCCAGGCCTGGTGCCTGCAAGAGCCAAACAATGGCATGAATGACTGACTGCACATTTGAAATAATCTGGCAGTTTTTTAAGTTGGGTCAGGGAACCAAGGTAGGCACGGCAGGAAAAGACTTGGAGAAGTTTTCAGGGAGGGAAGGAAGAATTCTCAAAATCAATTGTTTGGCTGCTTTGGGGCTTCTGCCCAGCCAGTCTGGATCCTTGGAAGGTCTTTCAACCTCTTCAATATGGGCATTCATCCACTGGCCGTGACTGCCAGGGCAGCAGCTGGAACCCACGTCCCGAGCGGGTTCACAGTTACTTGCTCCCTGGCTGCAGCCCACAGCGCTGCCTGACCCTGCACTGTGGGGATGCCACTGGGGTTCCTGGGAGAGCCAGAGCAACCTGAGGGAGGAAGGCAGGACGCTGGTAGAGGTGGCGTGGGGCGGCTGGGGCCATCTGGACCACTGCTTGGGCCTAGGGAGCTTTGCTAAGAGGGGCTCAGAACAAAAGGAAACCCGCGCTGCTGGGTCAGTCAGAATGGCTCTGGACACATGGCAATGGGGGCATGCACAGGCCCTCTGGGGGGTTCTGGCACCATCTGTGAGGGGGTGTGCCCAGGGGTGGGGTGGGCCGCAGAATTGGTCTGGCTCTGTAACCTGTGCAGTTGTCTGGCCACACTGTCTCCAGCTTCTCTTGGTGGGGGCAGACACATAGAGCCCCAGTGCAGTACAGCTGAACATTACTTCAGAGAGAAACATTCAATCCCCCCATTTTACAGATAGGGAAACGGAGCTCTGAGAGAAGCAACTGACCTGAGGTCACAGAAGCGACTAGGCCAGAGCAGATCCTTCTCCCTACCTCACCATCATGCTCCCCACGCTGAGATCACGCCTTTCCACGCTGCCTGCCTGCCAATCTGTAGCTTCTCTGCTATTCACTGGTGCAGCCCAGCACCTAGCCCAGGACCTGGAACCTAGTAGCTGCTCAATAAATATTTGTGAGACTGAACTGAACTGGGCTGGGAATAGAAACCCAGGTCCTTGATCTTTGAAGAAAGACAGAAGTTAGAAATCCAGGAATGTTAATAGTTTTTCAGAGCCAGAGCAGCTGGAGGCTGGATGAACAGACCCGACCCAGGGGCCCAGATGTTGTGTATCAGCTCACTTCTTTCTGCTCTCTCCCTTCTCCTTCTCACCACCCGCCCCCCAACACTGAGAGTGAGGAAACCCCTGGAGGGCTTTGACTTAAAACCTTAGAGCTGGAAGGAACTTTCCATATCCTCTAGTTATACTCTATGTAATGTTTTCTTAATGATTTTCATTAAGTTCATTCAATAAATATTTATTGTGTATCCACCATGAACAAGGCCCTGCATCTCTGAAACAAGAAGTGTGTTTCTTGTTAAAATCAAAAGCAAGTTTATAAATCAGGACTCTTCTATAGCCAGAAGTATTTAGTAAGCTAACATCAGTATTCAATGCAAGCCAAACATACAGACGCTATTATTTCAATAAAGCAGAGAACCTAAGTTAAAAGCAGTCATTTTGGAGGCGCACACCTTCATTTAATATGGATGGCTGCATCTCCCTGGTTTGAAAACTTTGCATTGGAATAAAATCGCTTTCCTCTACATTCCTTTTCCCCAAAAAAAAACCCTTATTATCTTTAAAAAAGTAAAAAAGATCATTTTGGAGAAATTATTCTCTTCTAACTGGAAGAAACAACACTTTCCGGGCATTGAGAACTGCTCAGTGGACTGGGAGTGTGTACCAAGCCTTTTCCCAGCCAACACAGACAAGATCTGCACTAGGACAACTAAAGAAAGCTGAAGAAGATTTGACATCTGGAAGAAGTCACCAGCATTCTTTCCATTGAGCTAAGCTTCAGAACCAAAAACCATAAGCTTTCTCTCACGTGTACACAAGTATCTTGATTAAGAGACAGGGTAAGCTAGCATCTCTGGTTTTTCTAGCCACATTTTGAGGAAGCCTGGCTCCCACTATTGACTGGTGGCACCTTCCCGAAAGTCCAGGTTCAGGTTCAGTTCCCAGGAGAGAATGGCTTCTGCAGAGCAGACTCAGAAGCTTGAGAGCTGACAGCATGAGGGCCACATAACTGAAGGAAGCCCCTTGAGAGGCTGGGGGATTAACTTAGCACATAGGTAACCAGAGTCCAGAAAAGCCTAGAGTTGGATTAGGCCCATTTCCCTTTTTTTTTCTTCCTTTTCTTTTCTTTTTGATTTAGAGACAGGGTCTTGCTCTATTAACCAGGCTGCAATGCAGTGGTGCAATCATAACTCACCCAGCCTCAAACTCCTGGGCTCAAGTGATCCTCCTTCAGCCTTCCAAGTAGCTGGGACCACAGGGTTGTTCCACCACCTGGCCAACTTTTAGAATTGTTTTAGAGATGGGGTCTCATTATGTTGCCCAGACTTGTCTCGAACTTCTGGCCTCAAATGATCCTCCCACCTTGTCCTCCCAAAGTGCTGGGATTATAGGTGTGAACCATCACATCTGGCCTAACTGGGCCCATTCTCTATCAGGTGGAACAAACTGTTTTTTCTCTACTAGCAAGCAATGGAAAGAGAAGAGAAGTATTAAGGTTATTAAGTATGAAATGTCTGATTTCCTTAAGTACTAAATTTGATGGTAGATATTTGTGACATTTCACTTTCACACTTCTTGTTTTGTTTTTATTGTGAAGGTACATCCTCAGTCTTTCAAACACTCACTTTGGCTTTTGATTAGCTTTCAAATCTTTTAGAACAATTTTTGTGAAACCACAGGTAAGTCAAAAATTCATGTTATTTTCAAATATGAGTTCCACCACAGAATCAGTGCAGTGCAGACAGCTCAAAATATCAATGAAGTGTTTGGGAGGGATGTGGCTAATGAACACACAGTACACTGATGGTTTGGGAAGTTCGGTTCCGGTGACTTTAATCTTGAAAATGAGCTACATGAGCAACAAGAGACAAAGGTGACTAATGGTGAGCTGAAAACTCTAGTGGAAGCGAATCCATCTCATCCTACATGTGAATTAGAAGCAGGGTTTGACATTACTATTCCAAAAATACCGGACCATTTGAAACAAATCAAGGTAAAGAAGCTAGATAGATGAGTTCCCCATGAATTAAATGAGTTTCAGAAGAGAAATCATCTCAAAGCTTGCCTTTCCTTGCTGCCATGACATAAAGGTGAACCATTTCCACATGGTATTATTATGTGTGATGAAAAATGGATTCTTTTTGATAATCACAAGCATTTGGCATAATGGTTGAATAAAGATGAAGTGTCCAAACATAGTCCAAAACCAAATATTCATCAAAAAAAGTTAATGGCTGGCTCGGCGCCTGTGGCTCAACGGGCTAAGGCACCAGCCACGTACACCTGAGCTGGCGGGTTCAAATCCAGCCCGGGCCCGCCAAACAACAATGACGGCTGCAACCAAAAAATGGTCAGGCGTTGTGGCGGGCGCCTGTAGTCCCAGCTACTTGAGAGGCGGAGGCAGGAGACTCACTGGAGCCCAGGAATTGGAGGTTGCTGTGAGCTATGATGCCATAGCACTCTATCCAGGGGGGGTGACAGCTTGAGGCTCTGTCTCAAAAAAAAAAAGTTAATGGTGTCGATTTGGTCCAGTGCTGGTATTATCCCTGACAGCTTCACGAAGCTGGTCAATTACAGTGGATGTCTCCAGCAACCGATTAGACAAAATGAAGAGGATGCTTGTAATTAGGAGACAGGCCAAGAGAGACAAGCCAATCCTCTTTCAAGACAACACTGTTGTGCAAACAACACTGCTCAAACTACAGAAGCTGGACTTGGAAACTCCATGTCATCCACCATATTTATCAGACCTTGCACCAACTGACTACCACTTCTTCCAGACTATTGACAACTTTTTGCCAAGAAAAATATTCAATTCTCAACAAGCTGCAGAAAATGGCTTTCATGATTTCATTGCCACTCACTGTTCTGGCTTCTTCACTGCTGGCATAAACAAGTTACCATTAAAGGCTCGGCGCCTGTGGCTCAACGGGCTAAGGCGCCAGCCACGTACACCTGAGCTGGCGGGTTCGAATCCAGCCCGGGCCCACCAAACAACAATGACGGCAACCAAAAAATGGCCAGGCGTTGTGGCAGGCACCTGTGGTCCCAGCTACTTGGGAGGCGGAGGCAGGAGACTCACTTGAGCCCAGGAATTGCAGGTTGCTGTGAGCTGTGTTGCCATAGCACTCTACCCAGGGTGACGGCTTGAGGCTCTGTCTCAAAAAAAAAAAAACAAAAAAACAAGTTACCATTAAGATGGCAAAACTGTGGTGATAGTTTAGGTGCATACTTTGATTAATTGTACTGCTCTTGTTTTGAGATATAATAGACTAAACTTTTGATTTGAAATTGGACATCTCATATTTAATAACCTAACAAATGCTGGGCTGCTGGGAATGACACCCTCTTGATTTGGCCAAGGTTCTCTGGAAGCCTGAAACACAGCCTGCCCCTCAGCAGTCACCCAGGCTCTCAGGTCTTTTCAGGGATGGTAACACTTCCTCTGGGATTCATTCTCCACATCTTCATTATCACGCAATCCCAAGATCTGGACAAGATGGGAATTATCCCCAGCCCCCTCCATTTTAAAATAAGAAAACTAATGTTCAGAGATGTCATGTGACCCTAAACATCCTGCTAACAAAGTAACAAATTCTGGCCTACTATGCACAAAGCTCATGTTCCTTCTTTGTCTTCTCTTTTCATTTTAGTTTTAATTTTTATGTCAAAGTTATACATGTGCATAAGTGGTCAAATGTTCTGTATGAACTGTTATGAAAATGACCTTCCCTCCTCCAACCCCCATTTCCCTTCCCTGGAAGCAATACTTTTCACCCCTTTAAAGGAATTGTTTTGGTATTTGCCTCTACAATGTATGAAAATAGATCCACACCAAGTAGAATGACTGCGGAATTTCAGCACAATGAGGACAAAAAGAAGATACTACAAACTTCCAGAAAGAGCAAGAATACATCAGCTACAAAGAGCAGGAATTAGAATGGTTTCAATATTCTCAACAGCAACACTGGGAGACAGAAGACAATGAAACAATCCCTTCAAAAGTTTGAATGAAATGATCCCCAACTTAGAATTCTATACCCAGCCAAACTGTTTTTCTTTCTTTCTTTTTTTTTTTTTATTGAGACAGAGCCTCAAGCACCCTGGATAGAGTGCAGTGGCATCCCAGCTCACAGCAACCTCCAATTCCTGGGCTTAAGCGAGTCTCCTGCCTCCGCCTCCCAAGTAGCTGGGACTA